>JAHWFP010182140.1:0-17278 GCA_023313725.1 Lithobius niger
GTAAATTCAAATAAGTACATATTCGGAGTCCTCGTGGTTGATTTACCCGAAATAGTGTCTTTGAACATGAGTCTATATAGGTGGTCTGGTTCAAAACTTACTTCTTCAATATGGTCACTGGCGGCTATATTTGATTTGAGCCTCCGGCGGAAAATGCCGGGATTTTCGGGAGGAACATGGTGTCTAGATTTTTTTTTTATAAAAAGCCTGTATAGAAGTCAAATCAATCGTCAAACTATCCTAGCCAGATAATGGTGATGGAATTCAGATTTATGATCTTACTATAGCGCCGTTGGTCAAGCGAATGCTGTGAGTGCAATTGATAATTTTGTTAAAGCACTGGAGTAGGCAGAATTAAGCTAATAAGATGAACACGTAAGAATCAATCTTTTTTCCACGTTTCGGTCCAATACTGGTCCATTACCAAGTCACATAAAAATAAAAAATAAATAAATAGACAAGTCAAGTCAATGAAAATTATGAGAAGCAACACCCTAAATGCTTCTGTGTACCAGGCGAAACTGGATGTCAGCCAAGTCAAGAAGTCAAGCAATTTTAAAAACAAAAGGAATACTAAAAAAAAGAGAGGGACTTCGTGATAAAAAAAAAAAAAAACTCCTGAAAGGAATTGGAGAACCACAAGCATTACATTTAATTTTCGGGAATTAATTTTTATAGAAGGCATTACCAGCTAATCATAATCTGTAAAGAACAGTGGTCACGTGTGCAATCCAATTTGGTCCTATGGAGGACTGAATATCGGTCTCCACACAAAATCATGTGTTTTTAATAGCTTTTTAACTAAATTTGATTGTGAACAAGGGAAAAATAAATTCCCGAAAATTAAATCTAATTCGCATATTGTTGTGCTTGTTATGTTGTTCCAGGAGTGGTTAACGCTCGTTAAACCCTTTGAACCCCTTTGTTGTTCTCCAACTCTTTTCAGGAGGAGTTTTTTTTATTACTACTCTTCCATACCACAAATTAATTGAAGTTCTAGAGGGACTTCCGTGTTCACAGCCTGTGGCTGACGGTGGAATATTGTAACTTGAAATTTTTTTAGCAGTTGAAACTATTCGTAAAATTTGTGTGCATTAGGGAGTATGTGATATTGGACGTATATACTCTCATTTGGATTTCACGTACTGTGATACAAACGGTTTCTCGATCAATTCTAGTTCGATTGTTGGGGAATATGGAATAAAATATTTGTGTCGGGTAAGTTTGGATGGTGTCGGTTTTTGGATAATGCTGAGTTGTTTTGATCAAGAAGTTTGAAATTGGATTTGTGGGTTCTGCACCCGCACGTGTCGTGCAGTGACAACGTAATCTTTAAGTCTAGGCTATATTTCACGGAGAAAATAAAAAAATAAAAATAAGTATTCGGATTAAAGAAATAAAACCAGAAGGGATACTTTTTCCCAACAATTTTAGGTTTAACGGAGTTCGGCCAACGTTGTGATGCAGAAACCCATTATAGTGAAATGAGAGGAAATGAAGATGCAACCAGTACGTAACCAAAGACAGAATGAAAGACATTTAGTTTCACTCCGGCACTAATTGTTGCCATCTTGATGGTTTTCGTCGTCGTTTCCATCTTCCGCATGACATTGTGCGTCAATTGGGCGATAAGTCTGTCCTCCTGTCCGGTGTTTTTCAATTTTTGCAGGAGGTACAGATGTATGACAAGATTTAGGTTAGGGGTTTGAATAATATCTCTGTAATGTGTGGTGCAGTGGCAACCCGGACCACTGCACTGTGACTGAGGTTGGCGCTAATGACCACGCTGTCGACGCGCCATTAAGCCTCATCCCCCCCCCCCACAGTTAGTTTATCGTCGCCAGGTTCAAAGAAAACATTAGTATACTGTAAGAGCACGTTTACGCAACCACTCGCTTTTCCATTCTTACAGCTAGAAGCTAGAAATCACCTCAAATTCCAACATGGCGGTGGTTTTATGTCTGCCGCCTCGCAACGAAAACAACAAATAACGTGAGTTCAGAAGCGTTTGGGAAAAATTGTTCCGTCATGAGGAATTATTTATATTATTAGCACGGATTATAAGACTGCAAGTATTTACTTAAACGACGTCTGATTTAGCTAATCGATTTAGCGTTGTTACCATGGCAATGTCACCTTTGCCATCGCGATTGAGTTCTAGCTGCGAGAATGCAAAGACGAGTCGCTGGGTAAACGCGCCCTAAGGCTGTTAATAGTTTTCGTTCTGCTGTAATAAAATGCCCATGTGGGTACACTGAGCACCTCAAAATTATTCTTAAATACTGTTTAAGTGATTGTTTCCAATTAACTTGCTGTGTCTACCGTTATAGTAAACAAGACGGAAAGCAAAATGGGCTCTATTAGTTGCAAAGAAACACAGCTGCAAACCCATTTCCGTTGCCTTTTGAACTTAAATGTCAGACTGTCTGAGTGGGAATTGAATCCTCGACCATTGGGACCAAACGCCTGTAGCAGCTGGTGGAGAACTGGGTTAGGCTTATTCATTTATGAAATACGATGCGGAGACTTGACCTTACCGCGACAGTGTGATTAAGACCTAATTTTCAGCTTTTAGGCCTATTTTTTTTACCTGCTGTTTTCATTGCGCTAATAGCAGCTAACGGAGAATTTGATTCGAGAGTAAGCCTCTTCGTCCACACAACATGGCGTCGCGATTATTTTAAATGAAGCTGGTGTGTGTCGTTAACGTAATGCTTTTGTTTTCATGGTTGCATGTGTTGTCCTTAGGTTTTAAACGCGACGATAGAATATTATTACCTTTAGTTACAGCGAGAAAGCTAATTACCTATAAAGAAAGCAACGGTGTTTTAATTTGCCGTGTATTTTAAACTAATGTTTGGTCGCTGAATCTAATGACGAAACCGTGTCGCGTCTATCTGGCACCGTTCTGAAGGTGACAGAGGCAATGGACGGACGGACGAAATCGTTGCAATAATCTCCTAAACAGTTTCGGCTTTTTAGAAGACTAAGTTACTAAGTATACAGTACGCTCTTCTGTGTAACGTGTACAAACACGTTCACATGTGAACTTCGCGCATTGCTCTTCGTCCTGGATAAATTATTATCATATAATAACATTGTTATTATTTCGGCTCCTCATTTGTTTACGAAATCTACATTTTAGAAAACAGCACACAAGTGGACAGTGAATCGCCATCACGTTTTCAGTGTTCCCCACTTTAATATTTTATGAGTTGCATGTCAGACCGTTGAGTATTTTACGTTTAACCTTGCTCCTGATTACATGGGCATCTGGCCCGGGCTACGGTGCACGGGCAAGTCCACAATGGCGGCCGCAAGTCTTCTACTGGCGCCACCTGCCGGCCGCCAAACGAGCAGAGCAGTGGCATGGACCTAAGCTATCCGATCGATCGGCCGACAGTAGGAGACGAGCTGCTGCCGACATCGTATTCCATTAATTCGGGGGCGTTCGAGAAATGCTCATGTGTTCGTTGTTCAAAGCACTCGGGTGGCTGAGAGACGTTTAGTCGATTTTTGGTGTTTGCTTGGAAATCACCAGCTCGCCGCGCCGCAAGAACAAAGACTCGGTGCAGGAGCCCCAGTTTGTGAATGGGGGCCACTACTTTAGGATAAATGCGAACACGAGGTGTGTAGACGTGTGTACGGGTGCAGTTTGGATGCGTTGTAGGCCCGCAGATTTCTCAAGGTGCGTGCATTCATTGGTTCGCTCTCAACCGTGCATGTTGGCGTAACCGCACAGGAATCGTCTAGACCCGTGCTTCGCTGGTGCAGCTGCAGCGTTGGATGGGGGACTCCGCCACTATTTGGAAGCAACGAAGTGTGTAAGGTCTGCCCGCTTGCATGTACGGTGCAGTGGCTGTCCCCGCTGCAGCCACACGTCCGAAAACACGATCTAGCGCTCCTGAAACGTCCAGACGCAAGTCGTACACGGAGTGGAGTGCGCCAGTTTGCAAGAGCGCAAGCGGTCATTTATAAGCATGTAACGGACGTTCGCCCGCTCTGGGGTCATCAATTCGTTCGCTCGGGTGAAGCTCGGGTCAACTGCAGCCGGGAATCAAACTGCAAAAACCCAGGATTTCGTGCACTCCCACCAGTTCGTAAGACCGGCTTGCAGAAATGCAGACGGCGTAGCGGAACAAAGAAAGGGATCAAAAACAAGACCTGAGGGGGACACATTCTTCCGGTACTGCTTGCTCTTTGATGGCAGATTCCTCTCCATCGTTCACGGAAAAGAGTAAAGAATCGGGTGGAGATTGGTCAGAAAAGACAGCGAGCAGATTCCCCGGCGTCCTGTTTGTTCATCATCTTCTGAGGACTTGAGACGGATTTTCGCTCGCTCCATCTTTGTGAATCTGCGCCATCATGCCCGGCTCAAAAATGCTGTCTTTCGTGGTTTGGACCTTGCTCTACATCTCTGCGGCAGGTAAGAAAACGAAATCAAGTTTGTTGGGATCCTTTCATCTTCCCGATGCATGCATCTCTTCTCCTCCCTCTGCAGATGTTTCCTTAATCGCTTCAAATACTTGATTCCCTGCCCACTCGGCTGGTGAAGGCCAAGACCTTGAAAATGTTGTTGTTGAATTTGATCGCACTTGTTTAGCCTTTAATTCTTGGTTGTGCGTGGACTCTGTGGTGGAATATTGATTGTTAGCACTATAGATTGACAGCATGATTTCCGTTAGCGTCGTAATGCTCATCTTTTAACTGTGTAAACAGCTTTAATGGGTATTTTTAATGCGATTTTCCTGAACAGCCAAAGGCTATTTGTTAACCTTGGTGCTCCTCTGAAAGCCTGAAAAAAATAAGTTGAAGGGTTCATTAGGAGACCTTGAAAAACAAGAGTGAAAAACTAAATAATGCAATCCAACATTCAAGGGCGCCCGCAGAACGGCAGAAAGGGATGGGCTCGAAAACTCAGAAAGAGCAAAATGATTAATCAAAAGGGCAAAAAAGGTCAATCAATGACACGAAATCATGTGACACGTTCACTGGGAGAAAGTCTCCACCCCATCCCTTTCGTGGTTACATTTTTCGGTCGCAGCATTTTTTCCTGACATAATTTTTATGCATAAAAAGGGCAACCAGACTCTGGGGGGGGGGGGGGAGGAGCTTGAGCCATAATGTAGGAGCGCCCTTGCGAGTATTTGATCAAATCAGGAGCTTCGATCGCCTTTTTAACTTGCAGACAATAACTTGAAGTAAAAAAATCGACTGGTGTCTGCAATTTATTAGCTCCAGAGCCTTCTTAAATAAATATAAACTAATTAGCTACCTGAACAGACGGATACCCCTGACAGAGTAAGAAGTCATAAATTTAAATTTTCACCCAATAAATCATGTCTTGGTCTTGTTCACAATTTAAAACAGTAAAAACAGCCTTGTGTTACACAGTCTCCGCCATCTTGAAACAGTTAAAGATGGCGGCGACAGTTTAACACAGGGGCGTTTTTTTTTTTACCGTTTTTGCTGTTTTAAATTGTTAATAAGGCCAGAACATGATTTATTGGCTGAAAATTTAAATTTGTGTCTTTTCACGTGCAATGCAACTTTTTACTCTGTCAGAGGTTACCAGTCTGTTCAAGCCTCTTAATTCGTAACTTAATTCGTTAGTTGCAATCGGCTACCATCACATGAAAATCGGGCCTTTTCAACATTCCTTTCGAAGATGGGTGCGCTTTGTAGTACAAAAAAACGCCAAGTTGTGCTCTGTTACCTCATAGGCTAGCATTGATCCTTAATACTCTTCAAGACTCCCCGTTCCTAACGGAGTCTCTAAGTTCCTGTCTATACCAATACGCTTAAAGATGAAGGGAGGCAGGTTTGAGGTTTAATGGCCCGTCGACATCTTGGTCAGTGATGAAGAAATGGGCTTAATAACATATATAGCAGTTTGTGATGAGCTCTAAAGATTCAGGATTTAAGATTCAGTATCTGCTTTGATCTTTGTTCTTCAGTTGCACTTAGGAATGCAGTGGCCCTAGCCACGATAAATTTCGGAGTATTTTTTTTGTCAGGTGCACAGTCCTAAAACGTATGTCTGAGCTCTACGACTGGTTTATCATCCTCTGAATCGAATCGAAGCCAGAACATACCTGGTTTCATTAGGGCTTAGTTAGATTACAATTCTAATGATAGAACCACTGAATAAGTTTATCAACGAACTGTATACATGCTTTATTTTTTACTTCAGGAATTGCAGAAATTCCTAATAATGTGACAAAAGAACTCTGTACTCGAGTACTCGAGCAGCCTTCGTGCTGATAATTTAAATTTTGTGATGCCTTGGATAAAAACTAAACTTTATTAAGCATGAATCGAAGCCACTAGAGGTCAACTAATCAACGAAGCCAATTACTGCCTACGTAATTCTAATGAATGGTAGATAGGTAATTCAGTCTCTGCCCTAATCTTTTTGGTTGTTTAATTTACGCAACGTTACAGTTACGAAGACATGGTATGCAAAATCAAAAGTGAAGACCGCCAGAATTACCAGTTCGAATATACACATTGCTTAATGTGTCACGTGCCTTAAAAAGTGAGTGTTAAGAGCGACGGGCACGGATTTAGTCATCAATAGCAGTGGCGTAAATAATAGGGAGAATCATGGGGGAAGAACCCCCCCCCGCAAATAAGAGCCAAGAAAGCGTAAACATCTTTGTAAATCTGCTTATTCGCTTTTTTTCTTCAAAAGTTGCTTATGAAGCCATACATAACTAAAACAAAAATAATAATCGTGAAATAAAAATTCAGTGGTCTTACATTTTCTAACAGGAAGCGTAAACTTGCCACCCTCTCCCTAGAAAAAAAAAGATTATTTAAGCCACCCAACAAAAGGTGAGTCTTTAAGATCACTTCAGATACACATAAACCTATAATAGTCAGGTACACACAAGCTTCAATAATTATGGTGTCTTCAGTTATGCTCTCTATGAACAAAAAATGTTTTTCGTAGACCGCACACTCACATGTATAGAATCAACTATTATTTTCTTTCTGTTTTTATACGTAAAATTGCTCTAATGAACTCATGGGCTTGAAAACGCCTGAATGTAGAAAGACGCCACGTTTCTGTTAAATTTTAAAGTTTTCTCTTCTGAGGATCCAAGAAGGAAGCACCAGCAAAACAAATAAATAAATCAACGTCTTTTTTTTTTTTTGAGGCCCCCCTCGCCGTTGCGGCATATACCTACATCTAAACCCCAAATAGGGCGATTCAATAAAAGTAAAAACATAAAATAAATTCATTATTGGAACCTTGACGTTCAGCTCGACACTTGTTTACGTCTGTCGCTGTACGTCGAGGTTCCAATAATGAATTTATTTTATGTTATGTTGACCCGCCTTGTCTGTGTAGGCTACAAAGGCCCAAGGATAGCCGACAATTAAATGACGTTTATTTATATGTTTCCCTGGTGTTTCCTCCTTGGCTCCACAAAAGGAAACTGTTAAAATTTTGAAGATTCCACTACTTGGCATATTTGGGGTTGAGAGCAGATATTTTCAGTTTTGCTTAGTTAATATCCCAGCGATTGTTTTTTACAGCTTATATGCAGATATTTTTGACTACTCGTAATGGTATTAATATCTTCAGTGTCACATTTAACACATCAAAACGAGACAGCAACTCGTTTGCTTTATTTTTCCAACTCTTATATTTCCAATTCTTTTGCAACTCATATGTTTTATTTTTCTTAGAAAATATCCGAACGATTGTCTTTTTACAGCTTACATTTAGCTATTTTTTTTTTACTAACTGTAGTGGAATTGATATCTTCAGTGTCACATTTAACCCATCTAAAAGAGGCGTCAACTCGTGGGCTTCATTTATCCAACTCGTACGTTTTCAACTTGTTTTCAACCATTTGTTTTATTTTTCCAACTCGCGTATTTCCAATTCTTTTGCAACTCTTATGTTTTATTTTGCTTAGTTAATATCCGAACGATTGTCTTTTTACAGCTTACATTTAGCTATTTTTTTTCACTAAATTGATATCCTCAGTGTCACATTTCACACATCACGTCGAGGAAGCAACTTCAGGCGGTGGAGCACTCTTAACAGCAGTTTTATTATTATTTGCAGATAAAAGACAAAAAAAATCTGTATTTTTTGGCTGAACTAAAACATTTAACCGACTCAACATTAAAGGAGCGCTGTAATTCAAATTTGAAATGAAGCGGCGCCACTCTTAGCAGTGGGGTGATCGTTCGTATACCTTTACATTCTACAGACGATCGCCGCATTACCTTTACGTTCTAATTTTCCAGTAAAACCGTAATCATAGGGGTGCTCATCTAACAACCGATTTAATTGAAATATGAACGAGAACTAGCCTTTCACGGCCCCCCCCGCGGGGGGGGGGGGGGGGGGGGGGGGGGGAGGGATGAACTCTGAAGACGATGTGTACCGACGGCACACATCAGTGTGTTCCTTCTCAGCCACCACATGAGTTGTGTATACTGGCAGTACAGAGTCTGTGTAGCGGTAGTACACATTCTCGTCACAGCTTGTGTAATACCTGTACACAAATTGTGTACTCCCTGTACACAGTTCTAGTGGAGGCTGAGCGGGTACACATTGATGTGTATCGTCTTCAGAGTGTACTCGTGAAGCTAATCGTTTTATAGCAGTTATGTCTGGCTGTGTTTTATACCAGGTGCCAAGTCGTCGTCACTGACATTGTTTGCAAGCTCAAAACGTGCTATTGACATTTTTTTGCAAACTAAAGACGTGTTATTGACATTTGTGCAAGATCAGACGTTTTAGTGACTTTTCTGAAAACTAAAGACGTGTTATTGACATTTTTTGCAAGCTCAAGACGTGTTATTGACATTTTTTGCAAGCTAAAGACGTGTTATTGGCATTTTTTGCAAAGTCATGTTACTGACATTTTTTCAAACTAAAAACGTGTTATTAAAATTTTTTTTACAAACTCAAGACGTGTTGTTGATATTTTTTGCAAGCTAAAGACGTGTTATTGACTTTTTTCACTGACTACTTTTAGTTTTTTCAAGCTAAAAGTAGTGTTACTGACATTTTTTCAAACTAATTTGCTAGTGTTATTGACATTCTTTTGCAAGCTAAAGACGTATTATTGACATTTTCTACAAACTAAAACCGTGGCGTTGACATGACGTATATTATTGATATTTTCTGCAAGCTAAAGATATGGTATAGTGTTGTCATCAATGAGTTTAGTTCTGCCGACCCCTTCTCTTCTGACAGCGGAACGTCATTTTTTAGTTGGGTATGCTGTTATTTTATTTACATCAACCTTTAAAATTTGGCAAAACCGTTACACAGCTCTACAGGTAGAAAAGGTTTTGAAGCATCGATTTTCGCAATACATTCAATAACGTGGTTTTGGCATTTCCATTCGTCTGCCCTCGGGAAAGCAGAACTCACGTTTGGTTAAATGCTCGCTTCGAGCATGTTCTCTTTCTTAAAACTCCGTAAATCGTATTACGTTGTAAATAAATTACCGTTGCTAAGTGCTCTGTATTCACTATTCATGGGTCAATTATTCACTTTTCGTAATACAAACTTTAACTTGTAGATCGGGGACGCAGGTGTGCAACCACAGATGTTCGTAGTAACACATACGCGGCTCAGTTAACCTTTCACTATGGCTTTCCTATTACGTTAGCTATACTATAGTGCCTGCGGCCCATCTTGCGTTCGACCCAGAATGAACACAAATAATCGATTATATGTATATGATGTAGGTAGCGGAGTGCCTTGTTGACATCCAAAATAGTTTCAAAAACAATGGTGGCCGTCGATTAAAGCCGCCCTCTCCAGGAAGATGTATCCGATCATAAAATACGTGCAGGACTCAAGATACGCCGCGCACACAATAATATTATAAAAAATACGAAACAGGACACAAGACGAATTTAGCTTGACGTTTAAGAATAAATTCAATGTTAGGTCGCATTTATACAACAACTTCCTCAACGCAATTTCGCAGCTGGCATCGAAATAAGGTTGGCGAAAGTGTTGTTGTCGGAAGTAACAAAGCCACATGGATAACTTCCGCGACATTATTTGGTTAAATACCGTCGTGCATTCGTGTCAATCCGTAACAATAAGATAAATTATTTCTTCAAAAGAAACAGTTTTCCTAGTCGGTACTGAACTCGCATTGTTGACTGCTTCGTTACAGGTCGGCAGAGCCACAACGATGCCATCTTGAAATCAGATTAGTTGTACTGCGAGAATTCGTTGTAAAGTTTTTCTCTTGGTAGCCAAATTTCGGCTCTAACTTACTTTCAGCAGAGTTCTGAAACAATGTTAGAGATGTTAGAAATGATGTTAGAATATCATATCATAATTATTACAAGAGGACTAAATTCAGATTACACCGACCAAATTAGCGTTCATTCCTGCAAAAAAAAATATATGTATATTTATACGTATCACGTTCCCTTCTTTTCCTCGATTATTTTTGTTTGCTCCAAATATCTACATGTATCTTTTCTGCGTTCTTTAAAAAAATCATTTTCGGAATTAATGTACGATGGTGCCATTAGTGAAAATTTACTTGTAGCTGCATTCCTTTTCAATTCACCCGTGTTTCAAGTTAATCGTCGTTGTAATCAGTTTCAAGGTCATCACTTTATAAACGCCTGACATCATTGATAAATTCTAAGAAAGCATGAAACGCTACCATGCTTTAAATAAAAAGAACAGAACAAAAAAACCCTTGAATAAATGCCGCTGTTATGGTAAAAACTGCTGTTGATAACTAAACTTGAGTAAATGAAACACAATAAAAATCCGTGATTAAATGTCAATGTTATAGACAAAATACAAAAAAAACTTAATAAAAAACCGTGAATAAAATATCCATGATATGGAAAAATGAAACTGTCATATGTAATTTAACTTTATAAATAAATATCCATGAATAAAAGCACAATAAATATCCATGAATAAAATATCAACGTTATGGACAAATAAAACTGTTACAAGTAACTAAACTGAAGTAAACGAAACACAATAAAACTCCATAAATAAGTATCAATGTTGTGAACAAAATAAAACTGTAAAGGAAACACTACAAATATCCATGACTAAGTTCCAATGTTATGGACAAAATAAAACTGTTACAAGTATACTGAACAATAACAAAGGAAACACAATAAATGAATCCAGGAATAAAAGCCAATGTTACGGGCAAAATAAAACTGTTACCATAACTAAAATGTAGTAAAGGAACACAATAAAACTCCATAAATAAACGCCAATGTTGTGGTCAAAATGAAACTGTTACACGTAACTGAACTGTAGTACAGGAAACACAATAAATATTCATGAATAAATGCCAATGTTGTAAACAAAATAAAACCGTTATAAGTAACTATGACATAAAGTAAAGGAAACGCAATAAAACTCCGTGAATAATGCCATTAAAGGAACATAAATCCCTGTTGGCTTTCCTGCATGACTCAGTTTTGCGACATTAGTTCAAACGTATGTAAATGTTGCCAACACATTCATTTTCTTGTTTTTTCTTGCGTGCGAGGTGATTTTGTGACATTAACTCTAACCTGTGCAAATGTTGACCAAGCTGTCGACGCGCCATTAAGCCTCATCTCCCCCCCCCCCCCAACTGCAATCTCATCGGGTCGCACGATATACCGGAAGGATTTATGTCCTTTTAAGTGACTAAATTAACGGAAACACAAAAAATATGTGATTAAATGTCAACGTCCCGGACTAGGGCCCGAATCAATTAGCATCAGATCACTGCCGAATGCTCTGTCGTCTGATCAGTGACACGGAGTTCATTGGGGTGTCATCTCGATGATTTTACGCCCATAACAAAGACTTGCTGATTATTACCTATTTTTAGTGCATGGTTTTCTAGGTTGTGTTATTGTGTTTCCTTTGCAGCTGCACAATTTACGGAGATTCGTGTTTCTTGAGTTAACTGTAAGGACAATGTGCCAGTTAGTAGATAACTGAGAACTGGCGAAAATAAGATGCCACCAAAAAAAAAAAAAAAACCTACGAAATAAGTGATATCTGAAACGAAACCCACAAGGGTGACATAACCCGCACTTTTCAGCCGATCAAATTAGTGATATCAGAACAAAAATGGCTGCCACCAAGTTGCTACATTAGTTGCCAAGCTAACCGCACCGACTATTAATTACGTATGTACTTCAGACGTTAAATGAAACAAGCGGCTACAGCGACTACCTAGTCGTATCCGGTCTTCTGTACAGTTCTGCCACTACTAGTAGTGAGGCACACTTCTCCATCACGCATTGCAACAGCTATCTCTATTTTATAATCTAAAAACAGTAACCATCACAATTGCCCGTTACAGATGTGTTAGCTTTTAAGCTTATTTTACGTTTTAGGCATAATTGTCAGCGGTTCGGCCTAATTTACAACTTTAATTTCGTAAGTAGCAACTAACGGAGATTTGGATTGTATACAGTAAGCCTATTCATTTTTTGCAACACGGTATGCCTCCGCGCACACAGTTACAGTGTTACAACGTAATGCGCAACGTAGCTTATATAGATCAGTGGTAGTAGGGAAGGGATAAGAGAAACGCTTCAGCAGCGACTCGTAGCAACTAGACGTTGCCATGTAACGTGATTTTAGATCTAATTTTCATTTTTTAAACCTAATTTTTTTAACGGCAGTTTTAGTTTCGTAAGTAGCAGATAGGCCTAATGGAAAATTTGGTTCGATCGTAAGCCTATTCATTCATGCAACAATGCGACAAGACTCTTTTAAACGAAGCTAAAATGTTTTTGTTTTTACGGCTGCGTTAACACAAATCTTTAGGATTTCAATTCGACGATGAAATGTTATTATTTAATTTAGTTACGTCGAAGAATTCTATTAGCTATAAGGAGGCAACGATGTTTTAATTTGCCATGTTATTTAACTAATTTTTGAAACTGAATCGAACGTTGTAAACAGTGGTCGTCAATTTCTGGTACCGTTGCGAAGTTGAAAAAAGCGACGGCGGAACGGACGGATAAAGTCGTTGCAATAGTCTTCTCAGCCGGTACGGCTGTACAGAAGACTAAAACTTGACCATTGCCACGGGTTGTAGCAATGATCAGGTTTTTCATTTAACCTTTGATATAATAGTCGGTGGGATTAGTTTGGCAACTAATGTTGCAACTTGGTGGCAGCCATTTTTGTTCTGATATCACTACTTTGATTGGCTGAAAGTTATGGGTTTTATTTCAGGTCTTGATGTAACTGTAACAGCAATGCGTCAGAAGTGAAGCTAATCGGCAGTGAGTTGAACTCCAGGCTGTATAACATTGACCTTTGCCTGGAATTCCAACTTTTCAATCCATGTTTGACTGACACATGATCGAACATTTCTCGCTCGAACTTGTCATTTCTCGTTTCCCTACCCTGAGCGCCGGAACGAAACTCGCACGATCCCCCCTTACGATACTTTTTTCCCCCTGACAGCTGAAAGTAAAAGAGTTTATCTTAAAGGTCTCGTTTGTCATCATTAAAAAAAAAAACTCACGTATTCCAGCGGGAATCAAAAATGGACGAGAAAATGGGCTAGGCTTTAAATAAGAAATAGCCGAGACCCACGCTGTCACATTGAGTCAAAGTTGATGTCAAGAAAATCCAACGACGATTGAACTTCGCTGTAGGGACCGTGATGGCTTCGCTGGAGGCACTCGTATTTATTCCTGATTTGAAAACTACGAGATATTCGCAATAAATGGCAGCAAGAATTACCAAAATAGAGGGTGTTTCATAAAGAATGACCCAGTTTTGAGCACGTTGTGCTGCTGAAAACATCCTGCAGTTAATTGCTGCGGAGCTCAAAAAGTACGTGGCTTACAGTTTTGGGAACGGCCGCCAGATGTCGCCTACAGTTACGGAATTGCCGCTAGATGGCGAACCGTGCCGAGGGGTTTGGCAAGGCCAGAAATCTCGTACACACCCAAGATTTAGATTTATAAATCCGTTGCAAATCTTGCAAAATCATGTAAATCTTGTGAAATCATTCAAATCTTGTAAATCTTGTACAAATCTCCGAAATCTAGTACAAATCTCGCAAATCTGATCTAAATCATTTAAATCTTACTTAAATCTTTTACAAGTCTTTAAATCCCATCAAATCCTTATGTAAATCTTTAAATCTGCAAAACTTTTTGTAAATCTTTAGATTTTCTGCAAGTCAGTGAAAATCTTGAAAAAATCTCACATGTAAATAATGAAATATTACTTAAATCTTTAAATGCCAGCAAATATGCAAATCTTCATGCAAATATTCAAATCTGTAAATCTGTGTAAATCTGCAAGACTTAATATAAATCAGTAAATCTTCTGCAAATCCGTTAAATTCTTGCAAAATCTATAATGTTAATCATAAAATCTTACTTACATCTTTCGTAAATCTTGAAATTTCAGCAAATCCGTAAATCTCCGTAAATCCGTTGGAAAAATTAAAGATTTACTAATATAGTACACTTTTTTGTCTTTGTCAAACCGCTCGATCCGTGCGCTCGTCCAGAATGTAAACATTCGTCAATTGGCAAATTGGCGTCCAACCGAGACACGGCCTTACACTCTTGTTAGACTCCAAGATTACCAGACCTTACGCTATGTGACTTTTCCTGTAGATGTGCTAAGGAACATGTTTTTACTCCGCCTTTAGCACGTGGAGGAGTTGATGAGCTTAAAGTGGCACTATCACCGATTGAAATGCGAATGAAAATACCATGGCGCCATCTAGCGACAGTGATATTGTTAACCTTTATAGCTTGCTCCCAGATGCACGGGGGCGAACCAAAGTTTTCACTCGATAATTAAGGATGTGTGGCTTGTTTGTTTCGTTAAAATAAATGTTGTTATGTATATGCCTTCGCCTGGTGCAAGCAAGAGCTAGACAGCACTACATAGCGCTAGATGATGTCAGATTTCGTCTGCTTTCCATCGGTGACAATCCCACTTTAAGGGAAGAATAGCAGCAGCAATCGAGACACCTCGTAATGAGATTTTGGATGAATTTAGCTATTGCCTTTATTACGTCCATGGAACACACATAGAGCATTTGTGACAATGTGGTTCGAAATTGTAGGTGTTAGTATGTATTTTTCACCTTTTTCCCATTAGTGTAAACCGTTCTCGTGATTAAATATAGCTGTTTGAAACTGGGTACTTCTTTTTGTAAGTGTATGTTTCCTCTGTCTTATTTCCTCGAACATAACGTGAAGAGGTGCACGGGTATAGCCGCGAGCACTGGGACGTCAGATTCGATGGGCGTCTTGGTCCCGGCTGTACAGCTCTAGCTTCTGCAGACCCGGGTTCGACCCGGGTTTACATGGTTTTTCTTCGGTTGTTTCCCGTCCGTTGCACTAGGGTTTCCTCCGGCTACTCTGGTTTTCTCTCTGCAGCGGCAAAAAAACAACCAACACGATGGTGGTCCCTTCCACTTAACATCTGCCACCCGGGCCTTCAACAAGCTCTTAAAGGGATATACCTCCCAGCGCCATTTTTCTCGATCCACCACATCAAGTACGGTCCCAAAGATCTATTTACTTACCGTTAGTCTTTCCCTTGCTAAAAAAACCGTTTTTAAATGTGGCGTCTAGGAGATTTTCTGTTGAATATTGTTAACTATATTTAAGAACGACCCGTAACTATATGATGCATTGCGCGCGTACAATAACCATGACGTTTCATCTCTATGTGTACATCTACTAATTACCATGAAATCTAAAATCTAATAGACTAATGCGGTAAAAATTAAAATTAATTATTCCAATAGATCGCCGAAGCAAAAGTATAAGACACTAGCCTAGAAAATTATAAATTATGATTTTAAAATACGAGAATTATTCCGGTTTGTGACGACAGACTCGTTGACTTGATTCTGTCTCGTGTAATATTCCCAAAGCCAACCGAGACAGCAGCTGTGCGAGAAACGCAGCTACCACCCCAGCCCACTGTAATTGCTCGGATGATGATCTGCGCGTAGCTGTAATTTGGCACGCGGAATGTTATAAGGCAGGCCGGGTGTCCCTTTAAATTACTGGCCGACATCTTCTATTCTATATTCTATTCTATAATATTAAGAAACAGATTCCCGGTTTACCATTGAATCCCGGTTACCAATTAGCATATAAACTTTACTTTATGCTTCGCTTTTTACAATCATTGACAATAATGCCAAGGCGACGTTTCGGTGCCTGAACACTACCAGTTTCAAGCCAAAACAATAATTTTGATTTTATTGTTTTGGGCTTGAAAACGATGGTGTTCGTAAAACCAAAGAATTGTTTCTGCTCTTCCCCCATCTGCAAGCTGTGGCCCTGTACAATTCCTACACGAAGAACAAATCGATCTTACAAAAACAAAACTAAGATAAATTGGGCGACAGCCCTATCACGGCGTTATTTGTGTCCGTTACAAATTAATCCTTTTTATCCCAAAATTCATCCTGCATGTCATCCACGCTTACAGGAGCAATCGTTAACCTAAAGTCTTAATGGAACTTCTAAGTAAACGCATGGTAGATTTTGTCAGCATCGTTATTGACTTTTTGGCAGTGACGAGTAACAAACGACAAGCACTTGATGACAAGATTAATGACTGAGCAAGCGGACTCTATTAACTCTTGGGTGTCTCATTTTATGGACGTTTTTATTTTTTATTTTTGTAATTTTTATTTAATTCCGTGACCATCCAATTTACACAAAGCCGTTGGCTCGTATGCGGTGTGCAATGATCCAACAAAATACACATACTTAAAAAATAAACCACACTAGGAATACAATTGAATGGCACACGAATTAAAAAAGAAGAAAAAAACAGCTCAGAATGTCGGGGTTGAAAAGCTAGTTCGATTTTAATACAATATAGTCGTTTAGCCGCTTGATGAGTTTTCTTTTTATATCCCTATAGCAACAGAATTTTTATTTTAAATCGGGTACTTTAAATAGTTACTGTAATAGAATTTATCTAAATTTTCACCAAGCTTTTGTTTTGAATCACTATTGAAAGGAATTAATTTTTGGGTGGAGGACAAGAAAAAAAACGGACAGGTTTTTGTGTCTTTTGCCTCCTCCTTGAGTATTTTCGTTGTAAGGAATTGTTTGGTGTCACAAGGTAATTATGTAAGACTTTAAGTTTAACTTTAAAGGGGTTAAAGTTAAACATACTCTACGGGATCAAAACAAGAAACCAGCCGTACACACTGGAGTTCCCTTGGTTGACAAATATTTATACACAATAAATTTTCGAGCCACCTACGGGGGCCTTCATCAGACC
>JAHWFP010182140.1:22484-41745 GCA_023313725.1 Lithobius niger
AAAAAAAAAATGAAAAGAGGTGGAAGTATTGTACATGAAAAAAATAAATTCGGAGACACTTCATGCTGAATTTCTTAAACAATACTGAAAATCTGGACTTGGGGCTCCTTTACACTTGGGTAGATTTTTGCTTTTTTTTTTCGCCAAATAAATTAAAAGGAGAATTGTGAAATCACCACTGCGGGACTAAAACCACCATCCTTACCATCCCGGACCACTGCACTGTGACTGAGGTTGGTGCTAATGACCAAGTTGTCGACGCGCCATTAAGCCTCAACCCCCCCCCCCTTACAGGTTGTGACCTCTAGTGGACCCATGTCAAAATGCCACCCGTCAAAAATTCACCACGGTAATATGCCTCCCGTCAAAATGTCACGACGAAATGCCAGCCCCCAACCTGCAACAATGCCATCCATCTAAATGTCACCACAAACAATGTGTCACACCCTCCCTGCGACAATGCCTGCCGCCAAAATGTCACGACGAAATGTTGTTGTTGTTGTTGTTGTTTTTAATTACGGATCTTAACCGGACAACGGTCAACAGCCCCACCAAACTCATAATACAAAACAACAAACTTAAAACATGCCTAACTAAAACAAACCATTCCTGCAACAATGCCTCCAATCAAAATGTCACGACAGAATGCTAGGCTGGCTAGCCCCTCCCTGCAGCAATGTCCCCCTACCAAAATGTCACTACTACAATACCCCTCCACCCCCTCCCTGCCACAGTACCACCCATCAAGATGTCACGACAAAAATGCCATCCCCTCCCTACAATGATGCCACTCATCAAATTGTGACTCCTTTCATCAATGCCACCCACTAAAAGCAAACATAAATAAAAGGACGAAATCAGTGTAAAGAATTTGTATTACTTTCAGCAAGAATTTATAGGGTTTGGGAGGAGAATTTGTAACTTGAGACCCCTTCTGAAACGTCTTAGATCCATTCCAATTAGTTCCGTCTAAGTTTATAGAGGGCGCCACTAGTTTTATGTGAAAATTTCTACTCAGTGCTCAGCCAAAAATTGAACTAAATTAAATGGAACTAGCTTGTATTTAATTATTATTTAGTTTAGCTTAGTTGTAATTTGGTGTACTTCAGATTTGGGCTGAAATAAGAGCAAAAATTACCAGATGGAACGTGTGGCGCCCTCTGAAAACTCGGACGGAACTAATTGAAATGGATCAAAGACGTTTCAATAGGGACTTTTTAGAGTTACAAATTCTCCTTCCCAACCCATTCTTGATAGAAATAATCCAGCAACAAAATTCACACATCCTAGAAATTACTTAGTATACAGTAAGCCACATTTATACACTTGTACTTCTTTCAATTGACGTGACCCTGATTCGACCCGGTGAACCTGTCCAATAGCAAATCACTACCATATCGGTAAAGGCTGTTTGTTACTGATTTGGTGATGGAATGGTTCGAATCCAAGTCACATCACGGATCTTCAAGGTACACATTTTATCATCTTTAGTGATTCCATGAATGCCGTGGAGTCCTTGGCGTCGTACAACCCTAGGAACGCCTTGACACAGCGAATCCAAGCTCTGCTGTTCTGCTTGCCTGGCCAGTGGAAGACTGTGGTTTTCTGCTGGATCCCGGGCAATGTTGGGATGGCAGGGAATGAGCACACTGATGCAGCGTCGAAAGGGATCTCGGTCGTATTCCCTCGAACGCCTTTCGATCTCTGCGTCTGAGATTGCATGCTGCTTGGAAATCTTTGTGGAACCAGCAATGAGTTGAGGGCCAAGTACACTGTCGTAAACGGCACTCAGCTTTCCATCACAGTAGCAGAGAAGAAGTGGTGTTGACCCAAGGCCGGTGGAAACGGTGCAGTTGGTACGGCTACTATTCAGGCGTAAGAAAAATTGATCGACATTGTAACATGGTTATCCTGCTTTCAAGTAAATATTGGCACAACTATTTTTTTTTAATGAGGTGTGAAACTTAATAAATTTTCACACTTCCTGATTCAAATGAAAATAATGTTGAGACAAAATGCTGCATAAAATAAACTAATTCCGAACAGTTAGGCTTGGCTTGGCCTAGGTTTGGCCTTGAGCTACTGGAGCTACGCCGAATTAAGTTTGACCTTGTTCTGACCTACAAGATTCTCCATGGTCTTGTTTCGGTCGATCTGCCATTTTTTGACCTTTCTGCGAATTTAGCTAATACCAGGGGCCATTCATGGAAACTTGTGGCCCAGCCTTCTAATCGTGACTGTCGCCGGTATTTTTTTTCTGTCCGGGTCGTGCCAATTTGGATCGCCCTTAGCAGTGATACAGTTAATGCTACTTCGGTTGTGGGGTTTCGCACAAAGTTACAAAAGTAACTAAAGTTACATCTGCTGATGTTTTTTTGAATTTTCGACCGCCGCCTCCAGTTTAACTTAGGGGGCACAAATTTAAGTGCTCTAGCAATACAAGAAACAAAGCGAAACACGCGGTATTCTGTGTATACAGATCAGTGGTCAAAATAAATATTTTTGTGTAACTGCATCACAAATGAAATTAAATCATATGAGGAAGGCGAAATTCTCATTTATGTTGACAGATTTATTTGTGCAATTTACAAACATTTTGATCAAAATTCTACAGACATTTTCCCCCATCTGGCGACACTGTTCAAAATGGCTTCTCTGTTTTTACATGAACATTTTTTATGCCCAATACTTTTCAGTAGCCGTTCCACTTCATTTTAGCTTTCACCTGCCATGTGTTGACCTGTTCATTAGTCCGCCCCCCCCGTGCAAGGTTTAGTGAGCTCCACAGACGAACCAGTTAGGCTTAAATCTACTCAATTCTTGATAAAAGTAAGAAACGTTTTCAAAATGATGTTGAATCAGCTACGTGTGCTCGATTCGGGTCATTATTTTTTAATTCGTAGCTTCATGTAATTCCGCTCTTATGTCAAGTGTGCTTTGTGAAAGAGTGCTTCATAGAACAAAAAAGCCTTTTCTTTACATTGCATCGAAAATGCATGACATTTCCATCCAAATTACTAAAGGTGGAGGAACCACACAGGGTGCTTTCTATCCAAGGATTGTTTTCAGTTTTTTTCTGTGTTGAATTTAAACGATAATATAAGGTGATGTTGATATCTAGCAGAGTGTCTCGGTGATGCTCGGTCATTCGGCGTCGTCTCGTTTCGGCCGAGAAGATATTTTCTTGGCATTCGCATAAAAAAAAATAAACAAAATGAAGAAAGTAATTTATTGTTCGCATAATTTTCAGCTAGTACTTAGTAACACACATCGATGTACGTCCATCTTACAGGCTGTTCACTTATTTAAAGCTAAATAAATACCAGGTTTAGCCCTAATTTTAGCCATCTTCACATCCTCCCCTCCCCTACTTGGCTCGCTCATTACGCGTCATTTCGCTGCGTTTGAATCTTATTGCAATTCCTATGCTTCTGACAAACATTCCAAGCCAAAAACGATCAAGTATATATTACCAAGCAAATAACCAGTGTTGTCGGTAGCGTGCACAGACGCCAGAAAGGGTAGGGGGGGGGGGGGAAATTATCGTAAAACGGTACAGTAGGTTTTAGTAGACATTTTTCTAGTGCTTTTTTTCTCTCTTTTAACCCCTGCTTATACCTTTTTTGTCCTTTTCTGGCCTTTTATGGGCTTTAAGGCCCTTTTTTCAGGAAGCGGCGTACCAGCAAATGTCAGCAAAAAAGGCTTTTTTTTTTTGTACAAAAAAGGCATTTTCCGAAAAGAGCCCAATTCCTCACACGAAAAGAGCCCAATTCCCTTAGAGTGCACGCCACTGAGTGTTGTACGGGCACGTTTTTCGTAAGGCCTTAGTTCAGAACAAATAACTTCCCTGTTAGATTTTTTTTAGTTTCCTTCCTTATTTCATCTCTACGGGCGTTGTTAAAGAGCCCCTATGTTTTGAAAGCTGGAACGTCCCCACTCCAACTCCCTCCAAACGGAAGTCACCATCGACCCAATGCCAAAAGGGATTTTTTTTTTTCACATTTTTCAGAATGCTATTGATAAATATTTTATAGTTCAACGGCTAATTTCAAAATTCAAATTACCTCGGGATTTTCCCTCCTCATATACATGACTTCTTTTTGTTTGTAGATCGTCCACCCACAGGTTTAAAATTGGGTTGGCTGATTTCTACGAGAATTAGTTGCTTCAGATGACTCGAGAAAGTTATTAAAAATAATAAAAACTTGCAACCTTTTTCAGACTGCTCTGTAGAACAACACGATGGAACAGTTTGCACGTCAAATGAATGATTTCTGGTCAGTTGCTATGGCCACTCTTCCGTCGGCCGGATATGTTAGAAATACTAAAATCGTTAATTCTGGTTTCCAGGGACCATACACCCATGCGTTAAGTGCATATTTTGCCACGCTGAACATCGAAACCGGAAAATGACCAGAGTTAATAAACCCTAGAAACGGAAATAGGGTAATTTGAATTGGTATAGAGCAGTGACATTTGCCGCCATATTGGCACCAGATTAGCACCAGTATGGGTTTTGGAGGGCATAACTACAAGGTGCACTACATAAAAATGGAGGGAAAAACAACGGAAGAGCGGATTTCTTAGGCTTAAAATAACGTTGTTTTCTCCAACAACAAAAATCGCGCGTTTTAGGTCAAAGAAATCACTCTTCACAGCATCGGTTTCAGTATGACGCCCTTCTGTTTCTTTCTGCAGTGCCCCTTGCAACTAACCCATTAAGGCTCCAGCATACAGTTATATACAATAATACTACATCGTGTCACTGCTCGATAGGGTTGATTTTAACCTTATACGGACGTATTTGGTTGGTAGAAAAATCATTCAAAATGCAAACATGACATTGTTAAACAAAAGCAAAAATTTATATGGTTACGTATTTATACTCCTGAGTTACCAGTATTTTTAAAATGTAAGCTTCCAGATAATGTCATGACTTTTACGCTGTAGCGTACACGTACAGTCAGTAATCATGGATAAAGAAGCACTTTTACTTTATGTCAATGGTAAAGATGCAGCTGGTTGGGCTGACAAACCCAAGTGAGTTGAACAATCCCTGTTAAGTCAAATTTTCATCTGTAAATTCCTGCCAGAGTTTATCTAGAGATAAATACATCTGGAATTAAAAACAAGTCGTCACAACACAGGGCAACAACAAATTAAAAAAAAAAATTAGAAATATGTGACAAACCTACCAGTGTTCAGTAATACGACACTGTGCAGTCGCAGAACGGCCATGGCAGCACAGATTGCACCACCTAGACACAGCACCAAAATGATCTAACAGATTAAGGCCCACTGAGATAGCAATGATTTTCCACTATAGTAGCATGCAAAGTATGGAGACCCAGACTACATTTTTTTTTTACTAATATCAAAGGAAAGAATCGTCACACACAATGTCATCCAGAGAAGAAACTCAAATTCTACTCCTGGAGTTGGTGAGGAAAAGGTTACAGACAAGATTTTTCCACTTTATTTGATGTGGGTACGTTTGACTCAACTTCATGAGTGTACCCTTGTTGTTAATAATGGCGGTATCTTCCAGTTGCCTACTAATAATATTATGAGATTCCACATGAAAATCTTCGTCTTCTTTCATGCCGGGAAGTGTTTAGTCTCCTTATAATGTTTGGTTATAGTATGCTGTTTATCATTCCCGAGATCAGATGCGTCCTCCTTGAGGCGGCGTCCATTGGGGCAGTCAGCCCCGCGCTACCACGTGGTACCGCATAGATAGCATCACGGCATTGTTCCATAAGGATCAGATTCTTCCGCAGCGTCCAGCACTAGACGAACCACACCCCAAACCGATTGTAAACTAGACAGACGCTTGATCCTGGGGAAGAATTTCCCATGTGATCGAAAGTGCCGGGCTACTGTCTATGCAGTACCTTGTGATGGGTGTGGGACTGTCTGTGTGTGGACCAGACCCACCACCCAACTGGACGGCGCCTCCAGACACGAATGGGATTATCAGGAATGGAAAATGAGTAACGTTATTTCCAAACGTTGCGTGAGTACTAAACACTTTGTTGCGTGGGAGAAAACGAAAATTGTTTTAAATAATATTAGGTAGCAAATGGAAGCCATCACCATTATCAGCCACAAGGATAGACTCATGTACTTGAGTTAAACCTGCTCGCAAATAATGAAGTGAAAAGATCTCTCTAACCTTTCCTAACTCCAGGAGTAGAATTTTTAGACTGGTTGCAAAGCCCAAATGTGCTCGAGAAGGGTTAAATACAACGGATGCAACCCTATTTACGTTGCCTTTTGGACGTAAATGTCAGACTGCCTGAGCGGGGAATCGAACCCACGACCTTTGAAACGAAATGCCAAGGTCCTACCGCTGAGCCGTACTGGCAGCGCAACTGACGTTGCGTGTCGGTCCTCTTGTGCTTTCATTACTCTTAGTTCACTTTGACTACACTCTTTAAGTTGCGTTGCAGCGCACATGCCCATAGACAGGCAGGAAATCAAGGAAAACGGAATTCAACGAGCATGTTGTTTGTGTCCAAGGTTTGTCTCCTAGTCTTTCTGGACAAAAATTATTAAAAAAAAAAGTTTTTTACAAATTTATCACCTTTCGATGGTAGGTTATTTTATTGCATCCGGCTGACTCCTCCCCAATGCCCAATGCTGAAATGTCCAAAATGCCAACTTACGTCTCCCCCCCCCCCCCTATCCATTCTGAAGAACTGGCAATGAGCTTGACCAGATGCCTGGCGTATATTGCGCGATCGATGCAAGCATATTCATCATTCGTATAACAAATAACAATAAAGACGAAACCAAGAAGACAACGAGCGTACCTATTCTCTTCAACATACTATTTTTCTTCGCTCGTTCAGCTTCCGTAGGCTCGGGTATCACGTGAGTTAGTTATTAGTTATTAGTTAGAAACGGTAACTAATTCGTTAAATAATAAACAATGGTATAGGGTTACTGAAGCAGACAGTAAGCATTACAGACTGTCTCGCAAGCTGCATTTACGGTGGGAAAAGGTAACTTGGTTAGCATAACTGTCTTATGTTCAAAAGGTCCCTAGTTAGAGTCCAACTTCAACCACCCTGCCTTTTTCGGAAAGAGGAGGGTCCTGTGATGTCTCGTGCTCATGTCGATTGTCAAGATCCTACGAATTTTCGAATGGAATTTTGGAATTACTTAGCATAATTGTCCCTTTCGCTTTTCGACGTCATGTCCGACTGGGAGAGTGTCAAACGTACAAAGTATTTCACTACTTACGTACATAATAAACAACTTGTTCATACGTTCAAAGGCTAGCGAAGCAGACAGTAAGCATTTAATATTATCACATGACCAGTTTTCTGTTCCTTAACTAAATACAGATGCAAACCTATTTACGTTGCCTTTTGGACTTATATGTCAGACTGCCTGAGCGGGGAATCGAACCCAGGACCTTTGAAACCAAAGGCCGAGGTCCTACCGCTGAGCCATACTGACACGGCCAAAAGGAAACGTCCATATGCAGCATTTAACACGTGCAAATATACAAATAAACAAACACATTCCAACCGGCACTGGAGGGACGCTTATTTGCCGCGCCATTCTCCAAGTGAAACGAATGGAACACTTAAACGTGAAATAATGATCGTCTGCATCGTGCAGGGCCGTGCCAGTTTGGCTCAGCGGTAGGGCTTCGGCCTTTGGTTTTAAAGGTCCTGGGTTCGAATCCCCGCTCAGGCAGTCTGACATATAAGTCCAAAAGGCAACGTAAGCAGATTTGCGTCTGTATTTAGTTATTTCTTGTGAGCCTTTGGCTTTCCCGTCTTTTTCTGTTCCTTTTTAGTCACATCTGCTGGGATCAATCTCTGTGGCTCTTCAACCACATCTATGGGATATACTCTTCGTGGTTTTTCAGCCGCATCTGTGGCGTCAGTGGACCTCCATCTTTGCAGCTCTTGTCCGCATGCTCTTACACCTCTGTATTGTCTTCTCTTTTGCTCAATTCTCCACGTTTTCTTCAGGTGTGACTTTTCACCTGAATGACTAAGTAGTGTAGGCCTAAATTAAGGCCCGATTAGTTTGCATATGGTCGCAAATAACCAGTGTGCTGTCGTGCCCTTCCATTCATAATCTTCTTTTCTTCTCTCCAGGCTTTAATCCAAACGGTCTGCTTCGATAAGCAGTTCGTTCTTCGTTATTATTAAGTTATACTTCATTCTCGCTAAATGCTAGTCAAGTGCTTCGCTATCTTGCCCTAAAAGTCTCCAACGCCCCGGACGTCACTTACATAGAATATGTCACATTTAAAAATTGCCTACTTGCTGTGGGGTATCGATAAAAATTAACGTGTCTTAGTTGGAGGGTATGTCACTTTAAGAATTCTCATTTAGAGGGTATGTCACTTTACAAATTCTCATTTAGAGTATAATGTCACTTTAAGAATCGTCATTGAGAGGGTATATCACTTTAAGAATTCTTATTTAGGAGGGTATGCCACTTTAATAATTTTCAATTACGACCTCGGGGCTTCTCTTCAGGATCAGTATGTTCACTCTAACATCGTGGTCACAAATATCCTTCAAACCTCCACTTTTATAAGTCATTACTGGTGACAACACGACCATAGTGCTGTTACCCCCCCACCATTGCCTTTTTTATTTTGTTTTTATTTTTAAAGTGCTTTAGCTTTTTCATTACGATTGTGAACAAATCAATAGTTCCGGGGTCAGTCTTCGCTGTCCATTTTCGTGTCCGTTCGCTTCACAGTTGTTTGGGTCGATCGAGTGTATACATCGTCTGCTTCGTGACCAATCTCTTTTAGGGGCTCAATTTTAGAATTCATATTTTCTTCATTGACCATATAACAGCAGCAGGAACAACAAAGCAAAACAGAGCGATTGGTCAGTGAAGTGAAATACGACACGATCGTTGATCTCTGCAAGGAACAGCGGGTAGGGAGGCACGGCGATGGCGGATTATAATCTGTTATTTTTGGAGAATAAGTTTTTGAAAACACGACAAAATGCTCCGATTCAGACGACTGAAATTATCAATACCTAAAATAAATTAGAAACAAATAAGAAAAAGAGCATTATGTTTTGGGGGGTTTTCATATCGTAGTTCTTAACGTGTCGTGAAAACATGGATAAAAAAAAGTCATGAAGTCTGGTTGCCGTATTGACTAAATATTTCTATGAATGAATGATTATCAAGAGTAAAAGACTTTTTATGCTTGCTTGTGGGTGTCGCCGTATAGTTGCTAAGTTTTTTTTAGTTGTTACACATCATAAATATGAAACTTCTGTAACGGAACAGCATAAATAAATACAGCTGCAAACTTATTTCCGCTGCATTTTTATAATTAAATGTCAGGCATGTCTGAGCTGGAATTGACCCTTCACCATTTGGCACCAAAGGCCAAAGCTGCACCGCTCAGCCACACTGACACGGCCAAAAGGCAACGGAAATTGTATTATAGGCTTGCAGATATATTTATTTATCACTCACTACCCAAGCCCATTTGGCTTGTCATCCAGTCATGGAATGGCATGCAGGTATATTTTATACCCACATTTCATTCAAAAGTTCAATTAAACCTAGGGTCAGCAAGTAGCCACTTCCTAATTTTTTTTCATTTTATTAACTTTTGATCTCATAGTTTCAATGGTACTTTTTTGAAAAAAAATTTAATATAAAATTCATGTTGTCGTTCTCCATATTTGTTCGTGTCATAACAGATAGTAGTGTAATTTCTATAGTAGCCTTTAGTTTGTAAATTAAGAGATTAATCTACTTGTTTTACTTATAAACAACAAATTTAGAACCCGTCGCTCAATTTTGTTAATTTTACGAACTTAAATCCACAAAAATGTGGCGTAGAATGCGTATGAAAAATATGAAATTAATAGGATAATGAGTTCAACATTTATCGTGGATACAGATAGCACAGGATAATAAACACGTCTGTGCCACACGTCCGTAAGAAAGTCTGGTTTGTCCCACTGGTGAATGGTTATTTTATAAAAGAGCGTCTACATACGATATACAGGTACTGTGTTCTACACGGAAGATGGCGTAATAATTGTAATAATGCGTTGGTAATAATATAAACAATGTGGGTTTAGTTCATTTAATTAAGCAAGGGAAGAGATGCGGGATTAAGATAAACAAAATGGAGTAGGCTTTGCTGGGTTTACTTCAAACACATGAAGCGCCTGTGAGAAAGCGTGGGGAGAATAACAAAAATGACGTAGTAAACCATTTTATTTATTCTTCCACCCCCCCCCCTCCCCCTGCCCTCTTCCTCCCCAACGGGGGAAGTCAACCTCGCTTTTCTTCCTTGCTCAATAAAATCAGCTAAATCTGCTGTATTTATGTTACAACAACGCCATCTTTATACAGGAGGTTTCAGAATAGACACCAGGTATCATTATAATACACGCCAGATGGTAAGTACGGAAAGTGATCAGTCAAGTTGTAACCTAGCTTGATAGCTAAAGTATTACAGGACGATATGTATGAAACCAGGGTAACGTGATGAGGCCAAGAGGGGCCACTGATTGGACAAAAAAATGGATGAACTTGCCAAGTGTTATCAAGCTCATTCAACTGATAACTTCTTAAATATGCATCATACACCATGACTATAAATTAGGAATATGTAGGGAACAAAGAGATATCACCACTGCAAAAACAGAACAAAAATAGGATTAGATTTGCTGGACCTATGACGTACGTAAAATGGCTACTTTCGCCCCCTGGAAGTAGGCGATGCTTCCCTGCACGACGGAGTGTTTGAATGGAATGCCATTCAGGAGTCGTAAGTAACATTTCACGTACGTCATCGATCCTGCAAATCTGGTCCAGTTTTTTTTCTGTTTATTTATTTTTTTATTTGTAATGTCTCTTTGCTCCCTACGTATTCCTAATTTTTGCTCATGGTGTGTGACGCATATTTAAGAAGTTAGCAGTTGAATGACCTTGATAATATTTGGCAAAGTCATCCATTTCTTGTCTAATCAATGCTCCTCTTGGCGTCATCACATCACCCGGGTCTCATAACATATCGTTCAGTAGTACTTTAGCTATCAAGCTGGGTCTTAAAGGTCGGTTGCCACCAAATTAGCATTGCAGCATGTAGGCCTATCGAGTTCTCTCTCGCAGGAAGCAAAGGAATGCACAAAGCAAAACTTTTAAACGCTTCAGACAAGCCACATGACTCCTTAATTATTGAGTAAAAATTTGTTACGCCCTCGTGCACCTGGAAACAAGCTATACAGCTTAACGATATTAGTGTCACTAGATGGCGTCAAGGGAATTTCTTTATATTTTTCAGTGGCGCCATCTAGTGACACTAATATCGTTATGCTTTATAGCTTGTTTCCAGGTGCACGAGGGCGTACCAAATTTGTACTTAATAATTATGGAGTTGCGTGGCTTCCTTGTAGCGTTTAAAAGTTTTGCTTTGTGTATTTCTTTGCTTCCTGCGAGAGAGAACTCGATAGGCCTAGATGCTGCAATGCTAATTTGGTGGCAACCGGCGTTTAACTGATCAACCTGTACACATATCCGTATTGCTAAGTTGACGATCCAGCCAGTTCCAAGTCTACGAAAAGTAATGTAGACCGATTTTACACTTTGGCTTCCTCAACCGTCATCTAAAGCTTACGTAAGTTGTATTTATGCTTGACGTATTGTAATAATTATTGTACTTTCAAAGGTCTTTCAATGTGCAGATTCTGGCACAGTTCTTCTGTGCATCACAGTAATTATACAGCTTAACCGAACCACGCCAAATCAATCGTAATATGAATTTTCCGGTCACGAATTAGCTTGGCGATGTCTTACGAATTCCATGTTTTCGTGTTCAGAGATGTCTGAAAATTCCAGAAGCATCTAGATCCATGCAAGGGTAAGTGCATAATAAGTTTGACTTCGATTTGCCGCCCGGACATGGAAAAAGAAGGGCAGAGAGTTTCCAATAATGAACTTCCGGTCGTTTGCCGGATTGGCTTTATACAATTTCTAAATCAACTCTGTATGATGCCGGCAAATTGGTACAATTTATTCAGTGTACAATTTTCTAATTTTTTCTGCATTTTTTTTTTAAATCAGGGCAATAAAATGCATAAGAACAAAATTATTGACGTGGCGCCAACCACGAATTTCTTTTACGAAAATTTAAGTATTCGATTGATGAAGCTAGAAAAAATTGGATTATTTCCGGATTTTGCATTTTGGTAATGTTACTGATTTGGAGGAGAGCTGCTTCGAATTAGTCACGTTTCTCGAATGGTTCGCATACCAAGCTTGTGGGTAATTTCGATATCGACTTATTTTTCGGACTAAACTGCTCTTTCTCTGTTGTTAACAAAAATTAGCTTAAAAAACGGCAAATTAAAACATCGTTTCTTAATGGATGTACCCTGAAACGATATTGCATAAATTTGTTTCTCGGTAGGCCACACGAAGTATATAGGCTAAAGTCTTTTGATCAACTACTGATAGTCAATGTCTTGCTGCGTGTAAATCCTTGGTAAAATGTGGAGGCTACAAGAGATTCTGTTGAAATCCTATGATCACGTTATGCGTATCTAAAACGTATTCGATCGGTACCCTTATTCATTGAGTCTACACTCCTCGCTGTCCCATACACGTGAAAGTCATTTGAGAACAAGGCCCAATGGGAAGAAAACTCCATACTTCGAGCTTATATCCCAATCGGCCAAGGATGTGTGAAATGTTAAGGGCCTCCGCGCACTGGGCGGTCAGGTCGTGCGGCTAGTGGTCGTCGTGGCAACAAAAACACGGAGACGTTCCGCGCGGCCACGCCCGTTTTTCATTGATAATTCTCGATCACGTGGTGAAAAATGAACGCGGAGCAAGTATGGTCGCCTTGTAGGTTGCCTGCATGCCGCCTGGGATCCCAGTGGTCGCTGCGACTGACTGGCCGCGGCGGCCAAGTGCGTGGTGCTACATATACTGTAAGCATTCTTGTTGGCCACAGCGACTTGGTTGCTTAGTGCGCGGGGGCCATAAAAGTTGGAGGGGTTTAAGGCAGAGATTTTCGGAATTCACAGAATGTTCCCGAAATTCTTTTTTCGCAATCCGGCATTTTCAGCATTTCTACAGGTTTTTGTTCGTTAATTTTTCCTCTATTTTCAGTATTCTGCGTACTGATGACCTTGGATTACAGTTTTAATTCAATCGGCCAACTCTTATCAAGTTCATATCATGTCATTTCAATATAAAGAAAAATGATCGTATTCTATAAACCATCACGGATGTAATTACCAAATTTCAGCTTGTTTTCCATATTTTCGTAAAATATGACATTTTCATGCAAAAGTTTCAGCAGCAGACGTACGGTGGGACCAACTGGGCTCATTTTCAATACCATCAAGACACGTAGCCATCACCCACCTTGCATACACGTAAAATATGGAGTGTTTCAGCAAGTTGGTATGACCAATATAGTTTTCCAACAAAACAAAACAAAAATTTAGACCAGTGATGGTCACAAGTCAATTCAGGTCTTGGAATTGTCTAACTCAATTTCATCTTAGTGAAACTGGAAGAATGAGTTGCACGTGACAATTCCAGATAATAATTTCGTTGCTAGCCAGACTTGACTTACGTAGTGGCATGCAGGAATTAGGAATTGACTTGATGGCATCAATTTAGTCCATGTTCTGTACAAGTTGATTTGACTTTCCGAGTCATTAATCGAAATAGAGTACGTAAATTTGATTTGATTTGATTTGATTTGTTTTGGTTTGAGATGTCTTGTTTTGATTAGATTTGATTTGACCCTGAATTGCATATATTATTACAAGCAATTCAGCCAATTTCTCAAAAATGTAAATAAATTCTACCTAATTGTGGTCCCAATCTAACTAAATTATTGTTTAAATTCTGGGCAGTTTCCTACATTTAGCTAGAATTTGGTTGACTGGGTGGAATTGAATGGAATTGGTCAAAATATTTACTGAATTAGCTGGTAAATGAATGGAATTGAGACTGGGTTAAGCGGAAGTCAACGAACTGAGACTGATTTGATGCAATAAAAAAATTAAAAGTAACCGACTGGCACGAATTGAAAGTAGTAAACGAAGAAGTTGATGGTGAATTGCATTTTGTTGGTCAACGGCAATGCCTTGGTTGGAGTTGGAGTCAAATTCAACTCCAACCAAATCTATTAATCAACACAATGCAATTCACCATCTAATTCTTCATGAAGTAAATTCATGAAATTCACCAAATTCATTCGGTTACTTTACATTTTTCATTGCATCTAATCAGTTGCAATCCGTTGACTTCCGATTGATCCAGTTTCAATTCCATTCAATTCCTGGTCAATTCAGTACTGACTCACGAATTGGGAATGGATGTAAACAGAGTTGCTTCTCACTGGAAATTAGCTAGAAGTGGAACTGAACTGACGTTGTGTTCGATCGAGTCACAGGTAATCAAATCACACCATACCCAAACGGAATTGCGTCCATCACCTGGCGCCATGCCCCTACATCCTCAGTAAAATCGTCCTTACAGTCGATCATGATTCAGAGTTCCACAACAGTATCCTGACGCCGTTCAATTGAGAGGCATTGCTGCAAAACTTTTAGGGCAAGAAAGAAGCACGACATTTTAAGGCCTCTTCGTTTCTGTTGGTCGCGAAATACCTCATACTGCATAGTCCTACGATCAATATTTCAACGAAGTAAAACGTCTCCATTGAACGGACGCGAAAGAAAAAAACAGTTTATTGATTTTTATCCATTCCATTCAAGTAGATTATTGATACTCCTTTGCCTTTGTAGATTTAATGACAAGTCGTGGCACTCGAACCGACAGACGGGTCTTAAAAACTAGAGCAGATGAATGATGATCTATTTCCGGGATTCGTGAGCGAGAAATGGGTGCAGCAGTGTTTGCTGTGTTGGCACAGCAACAAGCGTAATCGTTTCTTTTTATCAAAACATCGTTGAAGGCATCCATCATGTTGGCATCTAGCTTCCGTTGACACATCCATCACGACCCAACAATCGAAGAATTTTACTACAGATGTGTATTTGATTGAGCAAGGTGATTAAAAAATGGAATAATTGTTTAGGTTTTATTGTAATTGTCTGTCGTTGAAGCCATCGCAAATGGCTCAATTCATCTTAAGCGGTAAAAAAAAATTAGATAATAAAAATTACTGTTAGAATTGTTGGTAACCTTTTCAAATCAACATAAGAAGTCAACGATACAACATTTTCACTGTAAGTGTTGTAAAACTTATTGTATCATCATACGCCCAATATTTAGGAAAGAAGTATGCTTGAAACTGAGCACAAGCCCGTCGAACAACCAACGCGCCAGCATCAATTTGTCTCTATCAAAGCGACGTGGCAAATGTAGGCGTCAGCAAATAGAATGTGTCTAGTTTCTCAGTGTAAGAGCGATTAATACTGAACACCATTCTCCTTCAAGATGGCGTAATTATTTTATTGGGAAATTATACTGTAGCGAAGTTCAAGCTGTGTACCATCTGCTCTATGTCGTTCTTACTTAAGATCGGCGTTAATTTAGTTTACTGGGAAATTATACTGTGTACGTTAGACCTAGCCAAGTCCAAATTTGTTACCATTTTTATTTAAGATGAGCGGCATTTAATTTTATTGAGAAATTATGCTGTAGACGGTAAACATCTAGCCGCGAAGTCCGAGATGTGGAAATTGACATACTAGACTCCGTCACCAACACCTCCAACAACAACAAAAATATGAACTTCTGATGAATAAATACATAGGCAAACCTATTTCCGTGCCTTTATTAATGAACTTACTCTGTTTCGTTAGGCTCCCCTGAATATTTATTTAATATTTATTTTTATTTATTTATTGCGTTAACATAGTACCACAAAATCTTTATTAATAAAATCGAGTTGTCGCGTAGGATGGACGGCAACGAGACGGCCACAAGACGGCCGCCACAAGACGGCCGCAAGCAATTGATAGAGCACATATCCGTTTTCATTGTCGGTCGCTCGCCCTTTTTCTTTGCTACCGTGGAAAGAATGAGCCCGCTCGCCCTCTTACTGATTGTTGAAGCTTCGTTTCTTAATCGAGTTGTCGTGTAGGAAGGACGGCAACGAGACGGCCACAAGACGGTCGCCACAAGACGGCCGCAAGTAATTGATAGAGTACATATCCGTTTTCATTGTCGGTCGCTACCGTGAGAAGAATGAGCCCGCTCGCCTTCTTACTCATTATTGAAGCTTCGTTTGTTTAATCCTCCCTTACAATGTCTCCAATGCCTATTTATTTATTTCAGCTGTACAAAGGCGTAATTATTTATTGCCGGTATACAAAGGTGTATTTATTATTTCACATGTACAAACGCGTATTCCAACCATTTTTGCAGGAAAGAATCATATGTAATGTAAGTGTATGGACTCCGGAACAAGGGATACGCTGAATGAGCAAGTGAAGCAAACGAAAAACACCGTTTGCTAGACAGGGTACGCAAAAACACATAGACGGGATTCCGTAAAACACATGAGGAAGGAAATCGTCCCAGTGTTTTTAACGGTGCATCAAACACCACCCGTGCGTAGCACGGGCTTCCGCTAGTACTACAATAACTGTAGTTGTGCATGATGTGGCCCAAGCAAATCACAAATACATGGTGTGAGTAACGACGCAAGAAATACAGCATAATAACTTAACAGTAGTAATAATGGTAATGGTTGATTCCATTCAGAATAAAAAATAAATAAATAATAAAATAAGAGAGATGGAGGACAACGGCTTGCTACTCAAAGGCAATGTAATTTATCGAACTAACAGCAAAAATGCGCCCAGTACTAACCACATCGGGTTCACTTTTGATGGTGTCACAATGTTGGTGTCACAGTGTTGGTGACACGATGTTGGCGCACGATTAATGATGAAGAAATGCGATGTGGTGCTAGCTAGGTATAGGATATGCCAAATAGAGAGAAACATTGTAAATTCTAAACACGAAAAACTTTATTTTTATTTTTATTAATTTTCTTTGAACCTTAAATCAGCCGAAGCAATTTGATGCACGTGTGGCTGAACCGGTCCAATTTTGTACATTACCAGACTATTTAGAGAAGAAGAAATATCTGGTAAAGGGAGGTGCCAACCCGAGAATTCGCCAGAATAGTTCCCATAGCCGCTGAATTGGAGCATGGTAGCCTCTCACGCTACCCTGGCTGGCAGTCCTTTTTCCAGGGGTTCGACCAGATCCGCAAACCTCCAGCAACCAGGCTGAGCTCTCTCACCGCTCAGCCACGACGAAAAGAAATTGTGCTTTTAATATTAAAAATTGTATAAGTTAAACGTTGACTGTTTGGTACTTCGTAAATAAAATCTGATGTCGAATCTACTAAGAATCGTATTGTGGAAAGAATAAAATTGCGCCACCGTATACCATTCCTGCTTTTATGAAATCTATAATTTGTGCGTTTCAGCACTCACCTCCTTTCCAGCAAACTTCCCAATTTTTTTATGCATTGGTAATGAATGTCTCTTTGTTCCTTACATATTTCTAATTTATACTCATGGTGTGTGATGCATATTTAAGAAGTTATCAATTGAATGACCTTTATAACATTTGGCAAGGTCATCCCTTTGTCCAATCAATGGCCCCTCTTGGCCTCATCACATCACCCGGATCTCATAGCAAATCGTTCAGTAGTACTTTAGCATTCAAGCTGGGTCACAACATAACTGATCACCCTGTATATCCAAGATAGGTTTTGAACCCGTTATGCGATTTATTTCAAACTTTCCACATTCATTCTATGCCCTACTTCTGGATTTAAGTTCTTAAATCAATAAAACTGGTTAAGGAATTCCGAGGTAAGTGCTCAACTACGCAAAATTAATCAGACAATTAATCAATATTCAGCAAAATTATGCATACATCAAATGAAAAGTCTTGACACGTAAAATGTTTCACACGCCAAAAAAAAAAAGCGCGCACGTGCCCTTCAATAAAAAAAAAAAGACCAATGATAAAATCTATACCAACACATCAACATAACCAGTTATAATTTTTACGGAAGGTCTTTTCCTGCACTAGAACGTAAAACAATGGAATGTGTATTAAAAGGAAACCCTTTTCCATTCCGTTCTTGTATCCCGCGCATAAATAGCTTTTGCAAGTTTTACGTAGGTTTGAGTAAACGTAGCAAAACCACTTCACACAGGGAAGAGCAAGAAAAATAAAATTTGAAATATTTACCTGAACGGTTGACCTAATGTTACAAAACTAACCCACATAGAAAATGCAAAATGGAAGCAAGCACCTTTAATCCTTGGCCAAAATACTAAAAATTGTCATTTAGAAATCACCCAGAAAGAGTTTTTTTTTTTTTTTGGCTTTTTACCAACGAAAGCGAAATTCGGTCAAAAATAACTCAACGGCCACACCCTCGAGGCCTGGTTGGGAAATTCGTTGTGTCTTGCGTCATCTCTTCCTTACGTATTCCACAAGGAACCCACACTTTCAGTTAAAAGCCCTCTGTGCTGAACGGACGGCATTCTCTAACAAATCAGCCATGATTAAATTCGACCGAGATCGTACACAACTTGTTTGAAACCTATATGAAGATTAATCAGGTAGAGTAACGAAGCGCTACGGGGCTTTTAGTTTGTCGTTAAAGTAAGAAAAGCACTTACCTAATTTCAAATGATTACAAGTCAGGAACAGAGAGAATCGCTTTACTAAATGGATCGTCGTCAGACCGTAATGGGGAAAGACTTCTGACCTTTCGATAAATGACCAGCCCATTCTTTCACGTTTATTAAGTTTTCATCGCCAACCCTTCTTTTTTATTTCTGCATCTACTGTACTCCAAAGTAAAAATGCAAGAAAGATGATGAAAAACAGATTCTAAAAGGAAAAAACAAACTTTTATCACCATCTTAATTATGCATGGAAATGGTGGGTGGGTAGGTTGTTGAGTCTTTACCTGAGCTGTAGTAAAAGCGCAATCCTCATTGATTTTTCACACAATAGATGGTGGAGACTTCGTGCCAAAAATAGCGTCCTTGTCGCAGACCGAACCTAAGAGATGCGATGGAAGGAGGACATGTTGACAGCAAACGGCTGAAATTTAAAAATCACGCAGCATTTTTTTCTTGTGGGGGGGGGGGGTGGAAGTATAGAATAGCTAGAATAGAATAGAAGTTGTCGGCCAATAAGCTTTTACAGCTTTTTGAAAGCCCAAGTGGCAGATGTTAATTGGAAGATACCACCATCAGAACACTTGTTT
>JAHWFP010182144.1:0-13522 GCA_023313725.1 Lithobius niger
CTAGATAAATAAATGGATACAAGTAACAATGGCGAGCAATTCATCCATACGTTCATCCATTGCAACAGGTACAGAAAGACCATTGATGAATACTCAACCAAATTAGAAATTGTGTTTGTTTATATATTTACCTATATGGGATACGATAACTTTTAATACAAAAATATTACACGTCTTTGAAACTGACTGTCTGCCGAATGATTACTTTTAAACTACTTTACAGGAAATATTTAGCATACTATCATACGTTACATCCCCAAAACTAAGGAAATTATCGATAATTTTTTCAACCCGAGTGTTCTGGCCCTATAAACACACAGAGAACTAAATGCCCCGTCAATTTCAATTAAATTATCGAAAACAAATAAAACTTGACAATTATAATAATTTCCAATATCTCGTGGGGTATTTAGTTAGAAAATTTCTCATCATGTATCATTATTCTGCATCTAAATTAAAAATAATTAATACAAATTGTACAATTAAAACTATTAATTTATGCTTTATTAATTATTGTTAAATAAGAATAATTAAGCCCCACATTGTTTTTAGGCTTAACGGCTGTAGGCCTAAAGATGGAGTGATGCTGTCAGAAGTGGTGGTAGCAGGTTCTGAACGATAAAAGGTGTTGCAAGACAGCACAAACCAACGATACCTAGCGTATTTCGAAAGAAAGACCTTAGGGGAGGGGGGGGGGGTGAGGCTTAATGGTGCATCGACAGCTAGGTCATTAGCACCAACCTCAGTCACAGGGCAGAGGCCCGGCATGCCACTGCACCACACATTTCAGGAGACCTTCAGGGTTGTTTATGGCAGGAAAGTACAAATTTTTATTTGAAATGAGGGCAACAAGCGTTTCGTAACACATCGACTGTAACGTTTGAAGCGAGTTATGCCAAGATGCGGAGTCAGCTTGAAATAGCAGTGGCCGTGTTTTGCAGTATAGGGTGCTCACCAATAAAATTTACAGGACATTCCCTTGCTGATTTAGTGATAAATTTAGCCAATGAACAACGATTGACAGTGATAAGACCACAGTAGCTTTCAAAAGCTACTGAAGACTTAACAAGTCGTAAAGCTTCCGACGAAACTCCTGTCTAGATTTAATTTTCGAAACCGAAGGTCGATGGATTGGTTGGAAAGGGGTTGAGTACTAAAACGCACAAATTACAGATTTCATAAAAGCTCGAGTGGCATTCGGTGTGAGAATTTTTGTTTTCTGTCCGCCAAACGACTGTACGAAATAATTTCGACCTACAGTTTCGATCTCAAGATGATATAGAACTTCTCTTACTTTTTGGCGGAATCTATTTAGTTTAAGTGATCGTTTTTTCAGTTTAAGTCGAGCATGGGCTCGTTCGCAGAACGAAAACAAAAATTCTCACTGTCATTTGATTGTGATTGGACGAATTTCGTACATGATCAAGAGAACAAATTTCTGGCAGAGAAATTCTCACGGCTAGGAAATTGTCAACTAGCAAAATTTAATGAAACGACTTCATACGTACATAACTGCAATGAACGTAGCCATGGAAACGATACTTTCACTATCTGGCAGGGTTACGTCGCGTTTTGCCAAATCCCGTTTTGCCAAAAAGAAAGCAGATTAAAAGCTTTTGCCTAAAAAGCAAATCCCGATACTCCAAATACCGCTATGACAATTGATGTTCATGAAATTTTATGCACACGAAATTTAATACATTATTTCTGTGTAATTGATGGTCAAACATTTATAGACAAACACCCATTTCGCAGAATTCCGTATCCCAAAATAATTTTTTTTTTCAAATTACGTGCCTTTCTCGCGCTGCAGCGCTCGATGCGGCTAAACATATAACATCAGAAACCGCCACTGATCACAAATTTTTCTTCCAATTAGGCATGCTTCTTTAACTTCTGCAATGTTAAATTTGTAACGATTATTTTGGTTCTGAGAAACGGGAATTCCCGTTTGGGGAAGGTAACATCATGAATATAACTAACTACTGTTAAAAGAGAACCTTGGCATCGACATAGTGACGACCAAGCATTCCAAACAATATTTAAAGTTCACGTTTTTCTTCTGTACAGCTAGTTTTAAAAACGCAAATAAATCAGTTGGTTTTATTCTACGACTTCTTGTCTATGTTAAACGTTTGCCTTTTGTATCCATAGGAATAAGGTGTTAAATTTCGTGTACCTAACATTTTGTCAAATTAGATCGGCGTAACTGGATTTGGCGAAAGGGGATTCGCCCTTTAGGCAAAAGCATTTAATATGCTTTCTTTTTGGCTAAACGGGATTTGGCGAAACGGGACTTCACCTCTTGGTGCAGTCAATATTCGATCTCTTTTCGAGGTGTAGACGGAGGAGCCAAAGAGCTTTTGGAGGAGTGAATTGAACAAAACTCGGTGAAATCCCTTGTTTCACTCGACGGGAATTGGATTACTTTGAGACAATCAGAGTGGACTTTTCGGCTAAAGTGCAACTTTGTTGCAGCAAATTGAATTCTCTATGCTGTGATGCCCAGTTAAGCGTGTCTGTGGCAGCAACTCCTTAGTACCACTTTCTTTAGACGGGGTTGCGAAAAATATTGATTTACTAATGTACCACTAATATAACACCACGTCACCAAAAAAAAAAACACACCAAACTCATTTTTAATTCTGGTGATAACTTCGTGTGATGCTGGAGTGGAAGGGTTTTTTTTTCATCATTTTTTCATTCGACCTGTAATTTCGTTTGATTCAGCCTTGGTATATCGTCTTCAGTAGGCCTAACCTCGCCTTGCTGTTTCGATCTCCATGACTACACTCAGTAACGTAAACTAAGGTTAATTGATGGCAGCGCCCTCTAGCGGTAACGCATTGAAAGCTAGCAATAGTTTCACCCAAATATTTATTGTTGACAGAGTAAGATTGGCATTACCTGTATACTCTACTCTGCTTCTAGTGATCAATAACTTATCACTAACTAAATAACTAAAGCCAGAAGTAGCCAGAAGCTACGACTCTTTGAAATTTCAACATTGCGTCCTTCTTGGGTCTGTCGACTCATAACGAAAACAGTAAATAATGGTTTGAAAGCTACTGAGAAAACTAATTCTTCAGAATGAATTCTTTCTTATTTTCACGGACTTACTAGGGCATGTATTTATCCAACCGATGTTGTAGATAGCTTTCCAGTTGCATCTGCTACCATGACAATGACACTTTTCCAACACTTCGTCTAAGGTTGCGTGCTGCTTGGCAAAACTTGTGGGACAAACAAGAAGGCAACAAGTTAAGAGCTATTAAAGGCACTGTTCAGCCATGCATGACACTCGGCTTGTCGTCATCGTCACGGAGAAGAGGTAGTGTCGGCCACTTTGCGTATTGGTCACACCGACCTTACACATTGCTTACTTTTGAGGGGGAATACGCCTCTTGAATTTCATTTGTGTCGCCGGCCACTTACAATCCGTCATGTACTTGTAGTATAGTATATTAGTATAGTAGTATAGTATAGTATAGTAGTATAGATTGTTACCATCTTGATGGTGTTCGTCGTCATTTCCATTTTTCGCGAGACTTAGCTCATCAGATGGAAGATATCGCCCAGGGTTTTTTAATTTTTGCACGAGGTACAGATATATGATAAGATCTAGAATTGGGGTTTGTTTATCATCCGTGTAATGTGTGGCACAGTGACAGTCCGTACCATTGCACTGTGACCGAGGTTGGCGCTAATGCCCTAGCTGTCAACACACTATAAAGCCTCGAATCTGCCCCTCCCCAACCCCATCGCATTGTGACAAACAATACCGGTATGCACTGCGAGATTGTTGGGTAAACGTTCTCTTGAGTGCGCCACAACGAACTAGCGAAGCAAAAAAGAAGAATTTTAAGTTTCTGCCAGTTCAACACACCATTTTTTTAAAAGAAGTCACAGCAGCTATAACCATAAACCTTAAAGGCCCAACTCTAGTCACGGGAGGTCAACCAGCGACTTAACCAAGCTACATGGATTAGGAAGCTATACGTGATCTCACAGCGCTTCCAGCTGTCCCTCGCTCCTCGACTGTTTGCTGCCATTCGAGCGATTGCTTGCTCTTCTTCAACGAAGGATAAAAATGATGCAAATCACGGTTTTTGTTTAGTAAGCGTGCCACTTCGCAATAGAGCAGTGCCATTTACCGCTATATTGGCACCAGTATGGGTTTTGGATGGCATAACTACAAGGTGCACTACATAAAATTGGAGGGAAAAACAACGGAAAAGATGATTTCTTAGGCTTAAAATAACGTTGTTTTCCCAAACAACAAAAATCGCGCGTGTTAAGTCAAAGAAATCACTCTTAACAGCATCGGCTTCAGTATGACGCCCTTCTGTTTCTCTCTGCAGTGCCCCTTGCAGCTAACCCATTAAGGCTCCAGCATAGAGTTATACACAATAATACTACGTCGTGTCACTGCTCTATACTCTTTGTGCTGCTGGTTTATACGTTTGTTTCAAAAAGCAAGTAGTTTGCTAAACATGAGTCACAAACTCTCGAGCGCAGAGACGAGCACTTTGCTGCCATGTTTCTAAAACGTCGTCGTAGTAACGGAAGCAGGGAGGGAGTCTATACCAACATACCCGGCTGAGCAGAAGCGTACGAGGTGGGCCCTCTTGACTTTGGCGAGACGTGTAGTTCCGACTTGTGCCCAAGATATTTACTACATTAGTACATGCTATTGGTCTCACTTTCTTAGTAATTGGAGAGAGAGAGGTGCTGCTGGCTCCTCCCCCCCCCCCCAGAAAATATCTAGCCTTGCAAAGCTGAGCAGTTGCGTAAGTTTGCCTAAGTTCTTCATTAATCTATCTTTATAACACCCTTAGGTTGGGCAAGCAAATTCATCATTATTATGCACTACAATGAAAGAGGGTGTATAATGAAAGAGGGCGAGCGACCGACAATGTCAAACAAACAGATGTGGCCTATAACAATCGACATATTCATTAATAAAGCTAGCTCTTAAGAGCTGACTTGGAAGAGCTTCAAAGTTGGTTGAGTAACAATCACTGCATGCACAACCGTTGTTGGGTTTATTGCGCTTGGTATCAGAACGGAGAAACGGGCAATTGAGCGTCCTCCATTGAAAAAAAAGACATTTACTTCCATAGTGGGAATATTCAGACCACTCAATAGGGAAATCCGGGTCGGGGACGGGGGAGGCGGGATGGGAAAGGAGTTACGGGGGGGGGGGGGTGGAATTAGACCATACAACTGGGTAGGCCGCAGGGGAGTTCGGGGGATATATCAGGGGGCAGCTGCACCCTTTTCATTCCATACTGCCCACTACAGTATTTCGCTCAGGTATGCGGGAACTGGCTAGACCGGCGTATGTTACGCCAGGGGTACAGCTGTTACATAAATTTTGCAAACAATTCGTAAGTTTGCTGATTAATAAAGGTCCTTGAAGAAAATGTATTGGTCTTAAAAAATTACTTGAAAAATTATATTACTTTTGGAAAAACCTGGGTACCTGAAAATGCTTGAACTTTCCATGTGTGCCTTTGTGCGAGCTGCGAGACATGTTCTCTCTAGCTGGCAGATCTCGTGCAAGTGGAGTTGCATCTTAAGCGCTTGACAAATTGATAACACGCAATTTCCTTAAGGGTTATTTATCTTTCCAGGAAGTATTGATTCCATCACTCTCACTCAAGATTCACAGATTCGAGGTCCTTTAATAGCAGGAGGAGTACAAAGAGATGTCAACTACCATGAACACTTTCATTCTGATGCACAACGTACAAATCATGATCAAGAAGGTTAGTTTAAACATAAAATAAATTCTGCTAATCGTAGAATGCGATTTAAAAAAAAAATACACACTTATACCTTATGCAAATGTTTCTTTCCTAACTCGTGCCTTCTAAAATTAAACTAGCACACACCTGGATACGTTATCCCGTTCAGGCTAATTGCGACACGTAAAAGATTCCTCTTTTTTTGTTTATCTTGAAGTGCAGGAGTATTCCTCTTTGTTTTGTTCCTCTTTGGTGCACGGGTAGCTGCGAGTGCTGGGGCGTCAGATTTCATATGCATCTTGGTCCCAGCTGTACATCTCTGGTTTTCTACAGACCGGGGTTCGATCCGGGAGAAGAGAAGCGTATATGTACAGTTTCGGTCAAAAAAAAAAAACGCCTTCGTTACACGGAAGAAGTTGCAGGATTAATGTATGTGATTCTGAACGGAAATGTTGATATCTCGAAAACTACTGGGCAGAATTGAATGAAACAAAAACTGGGTTGCTTATTATGATATCAGCTATATTTCTATGCGTATTACACGTAACGGTAAGTATCCAAGTATAATTGGCCGAGCGAGCAAAACGAGTTGATAGCTAATAATATATCTCATAAACTACTGAATAGAATTGAATAAAACAAAAACTAGCTTAATTGTTATGATATATGCTATATAGAATTCTATACGTATGACATGCAATATTAAGCAGCAAAATATGATATGCAATTCAGTCTTCGTTTCATGAAAATCCGTCCACTTGTTTTCGAGATATCATCTGACATTACGTTTTTCTCGCTCGGACAATTATTTCAGCCAGTTAACGTAGTATTTAATAAGGGTAGAAATACAGTAGACAAATCTAATACGCACTTCAGTTTTTGTTTCATGAAAATCCGTCCAGTAGTTTTCAAGATAACTGAATTTTTCCATGGTTGTTATTACGACCCTCGATATAACGAAAAAAGGCTTTTTTTTTACTGGAATTGTACGGGTTTTTCTCCAGCTGTTTCCCGCCCGTTGCACGACGGTTTCCTCTGGGTACTCCGGTTTCCTCCCTCATGCGGCAAAAAACAACTGTCATGAAGCCGCTTCCACTTACCGTCTGCCGCTTGGGCTATTCTCTTCTATTCTATTCTTCAGCTAAAAATAGTTCGGCCTCACAAAGGAGTGATATGAACTAAATAAAAAATGAATAACAAATAAAAAAAAAAAGAGGCGACTAGGTTGAGAATGGTTCGGCCTCTCAAAGGAGTGATCGGAAATTAAACTATTAGAAAAATTACCAATAAAGCTTTGTTGACGTGGCATTATTATACGTCTGTAGGCTGTTGAATTGAGTCTGATACACAATTAAAAAAAAAAAGAGGTGACATCGTATCAAAAACCAAAACTGGTAAAGGGACCGCCAAGTTCCGAATGGTTCGGCCATTCAAAGGAATGGTATTAACACACAAAACATTCACCAAGTTAATCGCTCCGAACGATACTTTGGACGTTAAATGAAAACTTGAATATTGCTACCGAAAGTAGCATCCCATTGGCTGTTGTTCTTTGTAGGACTGCATATGTCACACACGTAAATTCAACATGGTTGCTACGTAATTCCTCCGTGTCTTCGCGATGCCAAGTTAGCAATCGTATCAATAAACAATATGCCGTAAGCCAGATTGCTTTAAATGCGTAAATGTATGAATTAATTCATCCACAACCAAACCAAAATGGCAATTCCTAAGGGCTATGGAAACATTTCAATCAATATGCTACTCAAGTTGGCTTCGTGCAAGACTGATATCATAAGCCGAAACTTCATTCTGCAAGCAGGGTTCAAATATAGCTTCCTTATCTTTCCCCCTTTTTTGAAGATCACTAACATTTTTGCACTTAGGATTTGCTAATATTTTGTTAATATTTTTTAATATGTGGACAATGCTTAATGCTTGTGTATTAGTTTTTTTTAGCTGCATTTTATGAATTTCGCTTGCTAACGAAGGCAATATTATTTGAAACTGCACGTTTTTGCATATTATTTTGAAACAGCGCACAATATTATTTCTTATTATAGCATTGTTGTGTTTGATATGAATCATATCGGGTTTGGTTTAATTTTAACTCTGCTGGGTGTTTTTTTAAGTCTTAAACTTCAGCCAACCACTTTTAAGTTAAACCTTACACAATTATGGTTCCCAGTGGCAAAATGCTTCATTTTCGAAGGTTGTTTAGTGTTATATTTATGTTTTAAAACTTTCAGACTATCGAAAATGAAGTTAATTCACCCATGCTTCTAATCGTAAGACACTCAGTTTTTTTTACTTGTTAAGTGCGTCGTGCTGAAAGTACATTTCAATACACACCCCTTAAAAAAAAGCGCGTTTGTACATGCTTAAAACATTTATCATGGCCTCGTATATTACATACAATTGACAAATACAGATGCAAACCTATTTACGTTGCCTTTTAGACATAAATGTCAGACTGTTCTGAGCGGGGAATCGAACCCAGGACCTTTGAAACCAAAGGCCAATGTCTTACTACTGAGCCAGACTGCACGTGTTAAATGCTGCCTATGGACGTTTCCTTTTAAGGCCGCGTCAGTCTGGCTCAGCGATAAGATCTTGGCCTTTGGTTTCAAAGGTCCTGGGTTCGATTCCCCGCTAAGGCAGTCTGACATTTAAGTCCAAAAGGCAACGTAAATAGGTTTGCATCTGTGTTTAGTTACTTCTTGTGAGCCTTTGGCTTTCCCGTCTTTACATACAATAAGTAAGTTGTCAAAGTCATGATTACATTGTTACCTTCAGCCACAATCTTTTGGTTGATTTCGTGTATCATTTCGAAGCTCCAAAGCAGTAATAATCATTAAAGTTAAAGATTTAATTATTTATATTACCTTTCCATCATTTAATTTATTTTTATGATTATCCCGATGTATCTGCGTAACATTTAAGCATGAAATACCTATTACAGGGTTTTCACAGGAATCTCACAGTATAAGAAACTAAGGGGTGCCAAATAATGATAACCCCCCCCCTCCCCAGAGTAAACTAAGCATGATAGGGGAAAAATGAAAGTACCAATAGGAAGCCCATTTTATTGTCGGTTTACACTCACAAGCTCAATATTCAGTGCTCACTCCATTGGCGTCACGAACAGCTTGAAGACGAGTAGGTTAAGAAGGCAAAAGTGACTCAGAAAGATCTTGTTGGTTACGGTCGCGTGGTTATTTGGTAATAACTCCAAAACGAGGAATGTAGGTATCATGAAACTTGGTGTCAGGATGGGGAACGTCCTCATGCGCATTTTAAACCCAATCACAAGTCCATGCCCACTCTGTGAGCGGAGCTATTAAAACATAAACCACGTGACAGCGTTCCCTGGAAGATGCTGCACTGCAACGCACGTCACATCTTCGTTAAGTCCCATTTTTCCCATAGCAGACCATCGATGTGCTCCTCCATCTTAGTACGACTAAATCGAGTTGCTAGAGGTTCAGAAAACATCCTTTTTTCAACATTGTCCTTCAAGAAAGAGCCAATATGTTCATACACATTCAGAAAATGGAATTCAGAAAATGGAATTCAGAAAATGGAATTCAGAAAATGGAATTCAACACGGAGCTTTTTTTATTCATTTTTGTCTTTCTATCCTGCATGTCTTCAATCTGTTTGTGACGCCATTGGAGTGAACACTGTGAATATTGAGCTTTTGAGTGTAAACCCACAATAAAATAGGCTGCCTATCGGTACTTTCATTTTTTCCCTATCATGCTTAGTTTACTCTGGGGGTGGTGGGGGGGGGGGGGAAATATTATTGTTTGGCACCCTGTATAGTGATTTTGGCCTTAGGACTTTACGTGATTTATTACTAATACGGAATTCTTGTTTCCTTTTATTCTGTCTATATTTAGCTGTCCTGGCTTCCCTTAAATCGATGCTTCGGGCAGTACATCGCAAGTTGGAAATTCCCAAATTACCTTGGCTCCAAGATTGGCACCTCCCATTGGAAGATTACTACGTTAGTCCAACTTTGGTTTGCAAGGAAAAGAAGATGGAAAGCCAACTCCACCTTTCAGAACTTTTCGGAAGTGGCAAAGCCAACTCGTGGCTTTCATCCCGTACTTTGTTACTTGGCGCTGCTGGATACGGAAAGACAACTTTGGTCAGGAAGCTGTGTTATGATTATGGAAAAGGGGAATCGCAGTATATTCAAAGATTTGAATTGGTCCTGCTTCTAAATTTAGTGGAATTGGAAGAAAGTCTTAATGACTTGATTGTCAAGTCTCTTGCATTGCAAAATCACGACTCCAAGGATATATTGGAAGTCGTCCACAAATACCAATCCAGTATCCTTATAATCTTGGATGGGTTGGAAGAGCTAGATGATACAAGAAGTAACATCATCATCCCATTGTTAGCAAGTAAACAGCTGCCACAAGCTACTGTGATTGTAACTGCTCGTCCGGGCGGTTTTCACCGTGCCAATTCAATCCACGGGCGCCACTCCTTTGACAGAACAATTGAACTCAGAGGGTTTCAAGGGAAAGATGCTGGCCATTTTCTACAGTTATACTTGAAATATGAAGGTGAGGAAAAGATTCTGTCCATCAAGCTGTTTCTATGGTCACTGTTTGGTATCGAGTTTGATGAGACCAGCAGTCATAGATTCAAACGACGGCATAAAGAACGGTTACGACGATCTCTCGGTGTAATACATACACAACACCCTAACAGGAACCTCTTTGAGTGTCCTTTGCTTCTCTTCCTAGTTATCGTTGTTGCTTTGGAGACGGATATGACGTCATTGATGACTAGGACTGATCTGTACAAGGCTGTTTTCAATTTTATGATTCGCAGAACTCTGGCCAAGAGCTCAAATGCAGATAAACACGTGGACTTATTTTCGTTTGATAAAGAAAATCCTCCTTTTTACATTCAATCTGTTAACCGATTTGGTGAATTTGCCCTGAAGGCTCTGTCTGAAAAGCGTTCAACGTTTACTAGAGAAGAAATCCTAGCTAACTGTGAAAATCGAGATACAATTATGCAGCTACTTTTCACTAAAATTGACTCCAAATCCAGTGTCAAGGTTATGTCGTGGTTTGAGCCAATACATGGGAGTTTGATGGAGTTTTCTGCCGCTTACCATTTGTGGTACACTCTCATGTCCAATTCCACAGGTGTACATTTTCTTAGGAGTTACAACAAAATGCTGCACTTCTTCCCAGGACCCACAGGTATCGTCGAATCTTTGGTCTTCCCATTTCTGATTGGACTCTGCAAAGATGAAGAATTGTCGATTCTTTTAACCACTCTGGCAAGAGTTCAAAAAGAATATCACTGGCTTAAATGTTATTTGCACTGCCAAGCTTTGGTTACTGAAAGCCAACTGTCAAGAAATGCGTTGGTAACTGCACTTCTGCCGTTTGTGCCCGTTACATGGAAAACATCATACTTTCAAGAAGACAAGATAACTCAAACAGATCTGCTTTTTGAAACAGTGCTTCAGGGTATCGTTAGTGGTAAAATCCAATGCCTTGAGCAAGACACTGAGTTCCCTATTGACTTAAGAGATAGGGTGATAGAGGGAACTCTGCAGTTTTCTGACCCAACTAAAGCGGTGCTGAAGAATTACGAAAGTGTTAAATGTCATACACTTAGCTTTTTGTTGTCTGTGACGAAAAACACGCCTGTGATTGAAAAACTGATTAAGTCGATCAATTACAGCCAAATTTCGTTTTCCTTAACCGCAAAGTACCTTGAGCGGTACTTAGTGTGGTTGCTGCTGGAGACAATCGAAGGATTTCTTAAGGATTCTCTCATTCACCGTTTGCAATGCACTTGTTCCAGTAATGACATTTGTGAAGCAATCAAGAAGATTACTGCGCTGGTACACACAGAAAAGATTGAAATCTTGGTGGTTTCTTTTGAGGGAGCGGTACCTCTCAAAGAATGGGAAGAGTTTATCCTGTGCGTAAACCAATCAAAGCAACTTGTGGAATTGAACATTTTTTATGCTGGTGAAGAGAAACGTTACTTTCCATTGTGTCACGGCGGTGAGAAGACATGGAGGAAACTAGTTCTCAAGGGTGAAATTATGCTACAAGACGTACACACGTTTGAACCTTTGGAACCGTCTCTGAATATTCAGCAGCTCAGTCTGGATGGAGAAGCTCAAATGGATGATGTTGAAAACATTACCAACTCAAACATCATCCAGTGTTTGAAGTTATCTTCAAGTGCCCAATCTGGCTGTTTCATCGAGTGTTTAAACTCTTCTGCTGCTGCAAGCCAATCTCTATTGGAGCTCTTTATTGATTTTAACTTCGAAGTTCTGATGGGTAAACCACGATTAGGAAACTTGGTACACCTCCACCATTTGCAAGTGTTAGGCTTAGCCTGTTCTAGTATTGACAGATCAGAAATGGACTTAAACCTGAAAACTCTAAACGAAATTATGGTGTTGCTCAAGGACAACCCTCATTTTATGAGACTAGAACTCTGGATGATTCGTGAACCTTCTTTCGTTGAATCCCTTTTCGAGTCATTAAGTGATTATAATGTCGAAAGCAAAAAGCGGGAATCTGTAGATGAGACGTCGAATCACCGAGATGTCAAACTGAACACACTGTTACTATTTTTTGAGGATGAAAGTGTTGCATTACCCATTTTGGGTAACAGAGCTGTGAAAAACTTGTTGTTAGACCAACGGCTAGTGCAACTGTTCATAGGATCATATGACACGAATTTCTTTGGCTATTTTACCTTTGAGACACCGACAAACAAAGGACATTCCATTCAACTGTTCTTCCCTCCAAGTGATGGTTTTGTATACGAACTAGTAGAAGAAGGAAGACAATCAGAAAATCACTCATTTTGGTGGGAAGAAGACTGCAAGATTATCCAAATACACCTGTGTGAATAACGTCTGTATGTCAACAGTTTAGACGTTGTTAACGGCCAAAAAGCTTTCTTTTAAAAATTGTGTAATGCAAATAGTGCACTTGATCAGGTAGGAAAAATTCCACATTGAGATTTATATTTGTAGTTGTTTTAAAAGATTTTGTTGCTTTTAACTATTTAAGCTAACTTCCTTTGTCGAACAACATTACCTATCAACGGCTCATCTTCAATCGCCAAGTAGCGCTCAGTGATGATCCTTAGAGAGGGTTCATAAAGAACGCTCAGCAAAATGCCGATAATGCAAATTAAGGGACTTATTTTTATCGAGGGGTTAGGCCTATAATTTAGGCCTAATTTGTGTGATTAAGCTTAAATCACACAAATTTAGAGTGCCAACACGCAACGGCTTCATTCCTTAGCAAGCAGAGATAAAATAGTCTGGACATCTTTTATGTTCTCTATCCAACTCTGGATAATACTCAATATTATGAATTTCTTAACGATTAAATCTTTCGACGTGTTTAAACTGAAAAGCCTACAAAATATTTGATATGCACACAAATTAAACTGCCTAAAACTTCAGGTGGGGATTTAGGTATACCTCATAGAAATTTTGGCTTAACGTTAATAAACCGAACTATGTGTAGAAGCCACAGAGCGGAAACTCTAAATATAACTGCGTCTGAAATTAACTGGGTCTGCAACTGACCTTTAAAAGTGCCTGCCTGTTCGTGCTGCAGCTAATTATACAACAACAGATACCGGAGAAAAAAAATTTGTAAATCTTGTCAGCTTTACAAATTTGACGGTTGCTTCATGAGTTAGGGCCACCTACCATACCAACCTGTCTTGCCTCTCGTACCTTCATAATTTGTACC
>JAHWFP010182144.1:18522-48085 GCA_023313725.1 Lithobius niger
AAATTGAATTGAATTGAATTGATAATTCTGGATCCCGGCTGAGCTGATAAGAAAAAAGGCAGTAAGGCCGGACAATCACTTTAATCGCTTTTCATTGTTTCGTGCGCGTTTAATGTCTTATTTGTTTATTTATTTATTCAATCTTACTGGAGCCTACAAGCCACGTCTTAATGTCTTTGCTACGGTGCCTAACAATTCCTGGTGCACGTGCTAAGGATTGAAAACTATCGTCCAAACCGTTGGTTGTGGATGGGTAAAATGAAAGAATCCATGTTCAGCTAAATGCGTGTAGTTTTAAATCAGACTAAGCTGCGTTGTTAATTTCGACATGCATCGAAATTGGCAGCTGGAAACGATGCAATGGCTTATTTATTTCCTGGATGAAGGCTTTCAGAGCTGAGCTGAAGTGTTTCAAAGTGGACAACAACAATCACTGCTGAGCACGAGGCTGAGCATTGCTATCTTGCAAAGTAGCCGTCAACAATCGAACCTCTGTAAGTGAAAACAAAACAATAAGCCATTGTTAGGCCACCATAGGCTGCCGATTCACTGCCTTCCGCTCCCAGAAAAGAAAAATGCCAAAGCATCCATGCTAAAGCAACCGTGCTTATTTAATTCGCAGGGATGAAGGCTTTCAGAGCTGAGCAACGGGCAAACAGGAAAACGGGTCCCGGCAGCGTTGTGCTCGGGAACGATGCTTCAGCATGCCAATTTTTACAACAGTGCATCCAGTGATTTGAGCCATGGGATGCGCTGATTGAGTGAGCGAAGCGAACGAAAATCAGCGTTTGTCATCCAGTGTACGCAAAAATTGGATTCAAGAAACTTAATTCCATGAAAGCGTTACTTAGCAAGTGTGCACGACAGTGGGAGTGGGAATGGGGAGTGGAGACTGGGGACCGGGGAGTTGGGAGTGGGAATGGGGAGTGGGAGTGGGGAAGAAACTTCCAGAAACATCCAGAATATAGGAAATGGTGCATCTAACACCAGCCGTGCCAAAGCAGCCGTGCTAAAGGTTTCAACTTTCTTCTACGAAAGCTTAATTATTTACTTCCCACACAAAAATTGTTTCATGCAAAAAGGGTTCAGCGTGCACATTCTTTAAACGGTGCGCCCTGGGATTTCATGACCGGCCCCGTGCGCAGCACGGGCTTCCTATAGTTTAATTCATTTCCGAAGAAAAAAGTTTGGTCTGCCAACAATGATCAACTACAACAACTAAGATTGTTATGTTCCATTGCAATGACTTGAACAAAACAATACCGTAATACTTAATTGTTGTAGTTACCATTGTCAGCAGACCAAACTTTTTGGGACACATTCATTCATTCCTTCAGTGCTTTCTTTTGTTTTGTGAATTCTCTACAGTGTATTAAAGCGAGAGTTGTGAAGATGCAATGGCTTGTATGATATTAACAAGTTGCATTTCTTTACGGAGGGCGCATAATTTTGGGTTACGGCCCCAATAAACACATTCAATTCAATTCAATTTTTGCTCCCCTCCTCTGTACATGTTCAGTTACAAGGCTTGCTTGTTAAACTGTTACTCAGTCCATTCCTGTAAATCCATTTCAGACAAGCATATTCAGATTTTCAGTGTGGTTCCATCACCTCGCAAAAGATACTGACTGTCTTAAGGGTGTTCAGCGCCAATTTACAAAATCGCTTCAAAGTTTCAGTAAACTTTCCTATAGGAAGCGGCTTTGGCTAATAAGCTTGAACTCTTCCAGTAAGGCGCGCTTGCACACACCCTACATTAATCTTGTCAATTTTTAAAGACTTCTTGATATCGTTGCTAAGAAATTTTTCAAAAGTCCTGGCGCGAGCATCACAAGGGGACATCTACTATATCGTGAAAAGAGCACATCCTGTACTCACGTAATTTTTTTCTCTAACCATATTCTTAAAGCTGGGAACAGTCTCCCGACTGACATTATTAATGTAAACGCTACGGCTTTGTTCAAAAGCAAGCTCTGCAGCTTGACCTTACAAACCATTTGATTACATTTTGAAATCGCATACTTTTAAATTGTAAGGAGGGTGTCTGAGGCAAAGAACCGAGTTCTCGACCAGTTGGCCTTCTACTATGAAGAAGAGGAAGGGCACCTAAACTGTGATAAAATAGTGTAACGCCAATACGGTAAAACATTTACAATAAAATGTAATCTTTTTGGGGGTTGTGTACGACAGCATAACAAGTTTTTAGCGCAAGGCTAAATGTCAAACATAGTAAAATGGCTTGGAGGAAACCACAAACGCAACAACTAAAGCATGCATTTTTTAAATTATTAAAAGGACCTAAAGCAGGGCAAAACCTGATAATAGGATGACCAGACCTTACTCGCTGCAAATGGCAACTCTAAATGCACGGTCTTGTCCTGATTTAAGTCCTTTTAGTATTTTTTGAATTGTATGGCTTTAGTAGTTGCGTTTGTGGTTTCCTCTAAATATTTTTACTATGCTTGACGTTTAGCCTTAAGCTAAACAAAATTATATACTTCATAAAGACTGTCATGTACGACTTGAAATGTCGCATGTTGTATTCAGTGTGGAGAGTTCACCTTCGCACCGTGCAAAAGCGAAGTCTTCACACCGTACCATATTGGCTTTACACTATTTTATGCTGCTGTAAACAAATGCTTCAAATTATTATTGGAGCTTGGATCGTAGCTCCGCTATGAAGACACGCCATTGTAATCTTAGACCGCGCATCACGCGAAAACCACGAGGACTATCCAAACCACACTTTGCATGCAGTAGCACGGCAGTCTGGACAAGGTTTATCAACAAAAAAATCCGGAATCGGACACGGGGTTGACGAAACATCAGGGTGATAAAATGGACCAATAGCAAGAACCAAAATCCAAACAACAACGAGACGGCAAAGCCATTTCTAATTGTTAAAGGCATCCGATTGTTAAAACACTGAATGTTGATGATAGTTGTGAGTGATGTTGTTTTGGGCCTGCGGTTGATGATAGATGTTGTCTGCGGCCTTGCAGTGCTGGAAACACCGGTTCTCGTCGGATCCCCGAAGTTAAGCAGCATTGAGCTGGATTGATATTTGGGTGGGTGACCACCTGGGAATCTGGCTGTTGCAGACATAGGACCTTAGGGAACAGGAGTGGTTAACGCTCGTTAAACCCTTTGTTTTGGGGCGTACGGCTATGGGCCATGGCCTCGTAATAAAATTTGAAGACCACACCAAATTGAAGATATTTTCACTATCTGTCGACCAATTTGAACGCTTGAATACACAATTTTCAACATTTTTTTTTACCACCTTTCCAATGGTCCAAACCCCAAGCAGCTCTCTCTTATTGTTTAGAAATTACAAGGTAAATGTTTTTATTTTATTGGGGGATTTGGTATCGGTATTCGGGTCGGGATTTGGTATCGGCCAGTTTCGTTTATTAATCGGCTCGGGTAGAAAAAAGGTGATCGGGCCAGCCTTAATATTTTTGTCATGATGAGGTTAAATCCCAACGCGGCCGAAATTCAAACCGTGAAAAATGTAACGGAAAGGTGCAGGGATAAAGAAAAACTAAAAGTTAAAGGATGAGTATCCACATTCACAGAGAAAAAGATGAATCAACAACGTTTTCATGATACTCTCCAGCTAAGTAGCTAGCTACCTTGGCCGCCTTGGCCTGGTGGAATGATGTCACTACTTTCAAAGACCGATCCTTTTTACCCAAACATTCAAACAGCCTATGTCGACAGCGAAAATGACGACGACTCTAGTATTATATAAACATTAACGACTATTCTATTATAGAAGACGTGGTTAAGCCGTAGTCTAACGAATGCTCAGCCCCTAACCAAACACACAAATATATACTAAATAAGGAGTATTCGTAACCCTTAGAAAAGTGCTGAAAGTCACCTTAAGGTTAATTGCGCTATTGCCACCATTTTAGGTTGGCGGAAAAATGATTAGATGCGGCCAGCACACGCAGTGTCTCACCCACCAGACATGTCAAAAACCGAAGTCCTTGATTTCTGCGTTTGCTCTGGGTGGAAGTTCTCGCACGCGGCCAGAATGGCAAATAATCGAGTGGATTATTAGGGAAGACGTTGGTGACAGATGTGACGGATGCTGTCCAACGTCTTATTCTTGGCTACCATGGCAACGGACAGGTCGAAGAACCAGGCCACACATTCCCACAAAAAGTGATAAGGCTTTAGCTAAACAACAATCGAAGAGTTGACACGTCGAAGTCATTACCATTCTAACTCTGCAGGCACGTGACGATTGCAGACGTCATTCTATATTTCTATAAAATGAGGAATGATTAAGAATTCGGGGAAGACAGGACGAAAATTGGTTTAATTACGACGAAGATTTTTCGCAATGTAGATTTTGGCGTCGTCTCGATTCGTTCTCGTAAAGTCTCGTCAATCATCATGAATTTTTATGATTTCAATGATACAAATTCAAATTGGGATACTACAAAATCGTGGAAGTTTGAAAAAATTATTAAAGATTTGAGACATGCATGACACGGTTGCAAAAAATTGATATTTTAACTGTGCTTAAAAATTAAAGAACAACTAATACTAAAATGCTACTTTTCCATGCTGAACATATCTTTTTAAAATCTGCTACGGAAATTAAAAAAAACTACGAAAATACAGCTCTTCCATGCTAAATGATTTTTAAACATGCTCCAAAAATAAAAGACCACTAAATGCTATTTTTCTATGCTAAACATAATTAAAAATTTGCTACAAATATTTAGGAATACGTGACTAAAATGCTACTATTTTATGTTAAACATGATTTTTTTTTAAGGTGCGAAAAAAAAAAGAAAGGACTAATAAAAACTTCTTTTCGGTGCGAAACATGATTTTTAAAATATGCTACAAAAATAAATGCTACTTTTGGATGCTAAATATGATTTTTTAAATGTTCTATAAACATGAATGACTACTAAAATCATTCTTTTTGGTGCTAAACATGTTTTTTTTTTTTAATATGCTAGAAAAATAATGGACTACCAGTACTAAAATAGTCAGGACTACCAGTACTAGTACTAAAATGCTAAACATGATATTTTTAATGTGCTACAAAAATAAAGAACTACTAAAATAGATGTCAAACATGATTTTTAAAACTTTGGTTGGTGTTTGATAAATGTAACTAATTTTGATTCGTGTGGAATTCCTATTAGCTACAAAAACAAAGGACAATTAAATGCTACTTTCCTCTAGCGATGGGAGTGACGCAATGTCTGCAGTACACGCTGGGGGAAGTGACGTCACAGACCAACTCCCGCGGGTCGCGGTGAGTGACCAAGTGAAACCAACAAACTAACCAGTATCTTAACCCATAAAACGGTAGTTGCCACTCTTTTGCCAGCCCTGGCCCAAATATGCTTTAAACAATGCTTTAACAATGATAAAAACAACAATATCTTTTCCGGCAGAAAAAGAAAAAGAATTTATCGGTGGAAACAATGCAGAAGCAATGATGTAACAATAATGCTGCAAACAACAATGTTTTTACAAACATGCATTGGACTTGGTTTCATGAAGTCACGTGATCGGGCTTGAGTGAAAAAGACGGGAAAAAATACCTGTCTGCTCCCGGATTACAGGGCTTTGACAAAAAATGCGCAGTCGGATTCAGTGCGGAAAAAGGAAGTCAGGCCACAGGACGTGAGAGACACCGTCTGCTCCCGGGTAACGGAAATGAATGAAGGATGGTGAAATGAATCACAAGATACATGGCTTGAGTGAGCGAAGCAATCTTACCACAATTACCCATCTTCAAGAACCGGAATTATTTAAATTACACATTTCACTGTTATGGGGCAGCTGTACTCCTACATTTGCCCGTCTTTATGACAGGCTTTACAGCTAGTTAGTGATAAAGTCCTGTTAACAAGAAGCGGAAGCGTTTATCAGACCATGCCAGGAAAGAGCGTCTGAAAAGGCGACTCATAAAACGGAAATTAATTTTAAAAAAGAATAGAAAAAAGTCGGTGTCAGCTAAAAAGATATTTCCCCCCCCCCCCCCCGACCCAGCCCAGAACTACAAAAAAAAGGGTCCATACGGTGTTTAAAGGAGTTAATTGAGGGAGCACAGACCACGTGAGCTGGAAGGGCGTTCCAGGGCTGCACGACCTGCTCGCAGAAGTAGTAGTATCTAATATTGCCAAGGAAAGATTCCACGGAATTTGAAAGGGTGACCCCTGGTGTTAGAGGCAGAGAAGCAGAAAAAATCGGAGATGTTAACGTCAGTTAGATGATGAACGATTCGTACGACAGAAAAATCTTCGTTTACTATAGTTTGCTTTTTTACTAAAGTAAACCGGATTTTTGTTGTTGTTTTAATATAATTTTTTTTGACAACAAGATTACTAGTTGTAAGCAGAATTTTTTAAAAATATATTTTGAACGCCCTTGTTTCTGCTGTCACCCGTCACATTTTTGAGATGCTCTTCTTTCCAGCGTTCTGATTGGCTGTTCGGGGTAATTTGACGGGAACAGGGTGGTGAAGTCGTACCACGGCACGAAACCAGCCATGCACTCCGACTCAAATGCGTACCGAAATATCTTCTCCAGTTTCGTTTATCTTTGGTGGGTTCCATTATTTTATTTATGTTTATTTTTAAAGTATTGATCCATCAGGTTTAAAAAAAAAACCATGATAGGATCTAGGAGGAAGGCAGTGACAACAAAGAGGCGTACAAATCATTATAGTTTTGAAATGTTTGCTTTCCAGCTTAAACAAGTGGTGAAATGATTTTAGTTATGTCTGTTGCAAAATTCAGGTAAAGTTTGATGCCAGAGTCTTTTTTTTGTATTCAGTTCTGGCGTGAGGAATCCCAAAAATATTTTTAAGTTGAGACTGATGGAGCGTGGACGTAGAGGTTTTTTAAGAGAATCAGCACAATGAATTTTGTTATGGAGTAGGCTACGTAAAAAAGTTTAGGCCAATGGATTTCCTGAAGTGTTGTAATGTTAGAATTTCAAACCTTTCACACAGTTCTTCATATGTGTAGTTGTCTCGATTAATTCCAAATTTGCAACAGACATACCTTATAAAATTTCGCTGTACACGCTCAAGTTCATTTTTTAAATACTGTTGTGGTGGGCTCCACACAACCCATGCATATATTAATATACTACGAACAACAGTTTAAAATACAAGAACAATGGTTTTAACATCAGTAACAAAAATGTCGCGAAACGTACAAACTGTATCAGAATTAAGACAGAGTTTTGTAACAAGTCTGGGGTGACCAATATGCGTTTGGTCCACCTTTCTTCTTTAGAACATATCCCATTTGTTTAAACATGTATTTCTAGTCTTATCGACTTGGTCAACGGTATAGCTTCTACGTATTGTTCTGAATTACGAAACTGGTTTGTGCACTAATGTAAGAAGTAGAAACGGAGCCAGTAGCACAGGCGAAAATGGTAATAAAAAAGTTATATTTCGGTGTCAATAAAATTAACGGGCGAAACCATCATCAGAGAAATAAAAGAATAAAAAACACCTTACATTACTAATTAATGGGCGGCCAGCATGCAGGCGTCATTGGTGAACAGGCTTCTAAAACATTAAAATAACGTGTAAGTGAAGGCTAAAGAACGCCAAATTTTGCAGTGTGCGTACGAATGAAAGAAGAAAAAAATTACCATATCAAATGGGCTAAAAACTAACACGTTCAACACAAAATATTGGTAAAATCACAGAGTACTTACAGGGACGTGCGTATGGGATGCGGGGAACATGGAGAATGGACGACGAATGTGACGTTTGGTTGAGGCCACAACAACAGATGGGAAATGCGGAGGGCCTGCACGGGGGCAACAAATGAAACGAATCGTGCAAGAAATGGAAGTTGTATGGAGATGAGCTGAGACAAGGATGGGAGAACACACAAATGGAAAAGGGGGGGGGGGGGTGAAGAGTACAGAAAGACAAAGAGTGGGGGTGGGGGAGAACGAGCAAAAAAGGTCCGAGGGTCTGGATTGAAATGTGGAAAGGGGGGATGGGGGGGATGGGGACGAAGTGTGCAAGATTACGGAGTTGTGCGTGGGTAAAACAAATTGACGCAGTGTGTACCTACTTCTTAAGTTATGACCCACTGGGCCTACATTCATAGGCCTATTTTTCAGTACTTTATGAATCACCCTGTATACACGGACATCGCTGTGTATGATGACTCACAAAAATCGATGTTTATTGAATATGCAGACAAAAAAGAAGTATTAAACTTAATCAACCAATTAAGAACACATGTGCAGCAGGAACTAATAAGGTATAGACACAGCATACCAAAAAAACGTTTGGGCAGACATTAAAAATTCAAGTAGTAAGGCCAGTATACAAGGATTAAAAACAGACAGCACTAATAGCACTGTTTTCTATAATAGAAAAAATAATAGAAAAACATTTGCAAAGAAAATAAGAAAGTTCTTAAGACAAACCACAAGTACTAAGCAATAGCCAGTATTAAGAATTTACAGGGTTTGGAAGGAGAATTTGTAACTCAAAAAGTCCGTATTGAAACGTGTTACATTCATTCCTATTAATTCCGTCCGAGTTTTCAGAGGGCGCCACACATTCCATTTGGTAATTTCTGCTCATTTTTCAGCCCAAATCTAAAGTAAACTAAATTACACTAAGCTAAACTAAATAATAATTAAATACAATCTACTTTCGTTTAGTTTTAGGCTGAAAACTGAATAGAAATTCCCACATAGAACTTATGGCTCCCTCTATAAACTTAGATGGAACTAGTAGGAATGAATCTTATACGTTTCAGAAGGGGGCCTGAATCACAAAATTCTCCTCCCCAACCCTATAACTCTTGCCAGTATGGATATACAAAGAATAAAAGTACAACTGACAGGGTTGGCATGGTATTTACCAGGGGTGGTTTTATCAGGATTTTACCCGGTTTGTCCCGCCCCGGGATATACTACTTTTTCCCAGTTATTCCCAATAAAGACAAAACTAGGTGTATAACGTGTAATATATAATTATATCAGTTTTAAAAAAATAGTGTTAAATATAATTAAAAGTGTCTTCAATTCAAAAAATTACATTCAAAATATGTTTGCTGATGCAACGTTTTCATATGAAAATGAACATAATGGTATGTTATAAGTACAAAAATTATAATTGAAATGCTAAAAATTCTCATAATGTAAGTTTCTATGTTAGTTTAACTACATTCTGTTACTTTAATTTTCGTTTCAAATAGAACTGCTAAGTACTACTATTAGTGATAATGAGCAGTTAGGCTCCAAACTTAAAAATACATGTAATAAAAAAAAATAATTATAAAAAACAATACCAGGGTTTTTACCGGTATTTACCACTGCCCTGTCCAAAACTAGTTTTTCCCGGGAAATTGCCAACTCTGCAACTGACCTTGTAATAGAAATAATGTATAAAGCATTGTTTAACCATTGTTGGCTACAAAGGGTGGCATAACTGTCCATTGTTTTGTTGGCATTATGCTCCCGTTTGTTAAAGGTATCTTACGAATTAAGCGTTCGTGTCTGTGTATTGTTAGACGATCTTCCCCTAACGAAGCAATGCTCGTGTTTTTCTATTATAGAATGAATGGGTAATATAATGGATAATGACCCGAAAACCTCGCGACATTATGAAACAATGCCTGTGGGCACTGGCGCGCCCTAATGATATTGTTTTATAATTCCCCCGGTTTTCGGTCATCATCCTTTAAATAAATGACATAATAACAGGTGCACTTAATGATGAGAAATATGTAGGAATAGTACTAGGAGATTTAAAGAGGGAATTTTAAACCTTCGACAAAAATATTGTACTAAAAAAGTGTGAAAACGAGGACTAAGAGGAAAAATTTACAATATATTTATGAGTTATTTAAAGGAAAATGACCGAACACAAAGGGCTTTATAAAACAATTTCACAAGGACGCGCCAGCGCCCGCGGGCATTGTTTTATAATGTGCCGAGGTTTTCAGTTATTGTCCATTATAAAGCCCATTCATCCTACAATAGAAAAACACGAGCGCCGCTTCGTTCGCTCTGGTCGTTGAAGGGGAAGATCGTCTAACAATGCACAGAAGCGAGCGCCAATTCGAACCATACGTTCAACAAATGGGGGGACATAATGCCAACAAAACAATGCAGACCAAGCGCCATAATCTACTTTCATACATATCATTTACCTTCGAACTATTACTCGGTGGGATTAACTTGGCAAAAGAGATTGGCGTTTGATATCGTGACTTAACACGGCCGAAAAGCTTGGCGGTAATCCTTAACACGATTTGTTTTGGGGGAGGTAACAAACAACGACTGAGGCTTTTCGCCCACCAGCAAGACCATTATAAAAGTTAATCCTTCGTCAGACAATCCGTTATTTTCAAATAATGCCAGCCATGTTCTCTCTTATCACGAAGCAGAAACATTTCATTCGAGTAAAGTAACACAAAACTAAGCCGACACCCAACATTTATTTAAGGATTTTTTTTTCTTTCCGCAAAACGAGGACCTTGCCGACTTAGTATGAAAAGACCACGGTGAAAAAAACACAACAGAGCCCTCTGATTCAGTAATTATACAGATTGAAGCTATACTCGTTTCTGAATGGTCGCCGACAAGCAACCCACAGATCTATACAGTATATCTCACTTAGAAGACGCGATTCGCTTTCATTCTCATTCTACCCGTATTAGAGAAATGACGTCACCTTCGTTAATAATCGGACTTTTACGGAAACACGAAGGCGCTTTTCGGTCAGGGTACGTTTAACGTGGTGTATCAGTGGCATTAAAATGTAATTTAGGCATAAAACGAAGCATATGCACCGAGACAAATGAAATTACAGGTTGATTAAAGCAATATGATGGTGGCTAGCACCGCTTCGTCAAATAGAGGAAAACATAATAAACATCGTAAATCAAAATTACTTAGTAAATCGAAAATAGAAAAGGAAATCGAAACCGTGAAACGAAATTAATTCGGATAATCGTTTTGCGGAAAGAACAACAAAAAATTCTTTAAACTGAACCCCACTCGTGCTTTTATAAAATGTATAATTTGTAAGTTTAGTACTCATCCTCTTTCCAACAAATTTCCCTCTACCTTTGGTCTCGGGAAATTAAAATCTGGAAATTAGTTTCGTGCTAAAACACGCAAATTATTGATTCCGCAAAAGCACCACGGAATTTTGCACTATGTAAATTTTACATGTATTGGACATTTATGGACAGCAAAAAATAAAGAAATATCCAGACTGCAAAAACTACAAAACAGAATGATTCATATATTGTTTGCCAAAAAAGATAAGCATTCAACAAGCACATGTTTTTCAAAAAACGAAGATTTTAAACAGACAATTATACCAATATGTTAAAAAAAAATTTTCGACGTACAAAATAGACGACAGGCCATCATTATCAAGGATAAGAAATATCAAACAAATTTTTCCTTTCTTCCAATCATGACCAGAAATAGATTTGAAGAAAAACTTAAAAGATTACTGTGTACCTTGTGTGCAGCCAGACAAAACTTGGAGTATTTGCCATTTGAAACATCTCAAAAAATTTTTAACACACTTTCTTCTTCTAACTTAACGAATATTATTAGCCACAAAATGATCTGTTAACCAATTTTGTATCCACCTCTGATCTGCAACGTTACAAAATTATTTTCATAGGCTTAAAATTGTTGTACTGGGGATTTTTAAGTGTTTTTCAAATTTGTTGAAATCATTGTTGAACTTACTATTTTTTGAGTGTTTTTTAAATTCTTTGAAATTGTTGTTGGCCACCATAATATTAAATGTACGATTAAATGTACACCACCATGGCTTCGTGGTGGATTTGGTGAATTTTGGAAGTACAATAAAAAAACTAAAAAAAAAAAAAAACTTGGGGTATTATTGCCTAAAATTGTTTGTTCTGAGAATGCTCACACTGGAATGAAAAAGGCCTTAATTGTAGTTATTAATTTTGCATCTAGAAGCCTTCTTGCCAGTTTCGTTTATGTAATTCATCTTCTTTAATGCAGACTGGATGTTGATTAACATGGATGTACGTTTTGAGACATGCAGCTGATTCATCCTCAACACAAAAGAACATTTTACCGTTTTGTGATAAAATTTAACGACCATGTTGTAGGCCAGCTTCGTATAAATACTCCACCCCGTCCTAAGAATGCCATGAGGTAGCAGTAGCAGTAACTCTTTTCACCCTTTTGAATTCAACATCAACCAAGCAGGTTAGTAAGCTATGAAATTTTCCTTGAAAAGTAGGGCCTAAGATAACAATGTGTAACGAGGTGCAGAAGGCCCGAGTCTAGGGCCCTGTCGTTTGAGCTTCCACCCCACCCCTCGCCTCTTTTCCCGGGAGGTTGCACAGTCCGTCAGGCGTCAAGCGTCAGGCGTCAATATTTAAAAAAAAAATTAATCCTAATTAAACGTCGTACCCGGCTTCGCCATAGGTTTTGTTGCGCGGTGTTTGTCCGTGCTTAGTTTGACGGATAATTTTACTTCTTTTCGATTCGTGGTTTGTTTCACCCCTGGTTTTACCAGTTTTCGCCCGGTGTTGCTTGGACGTTCATTAATTTATCCTCCTCCAATACTCCCCCCTTTCCTCCCTTCCCTATTTCCTTCCATTACCTCCTATCCTCTCCCTCCCTTTACTTCTCATCCTATCTCTCCCCTTTCTCCTCCCTCCCAGTCCTCCAACCATTCCTCCCCTCCCCTTCTCCCCTTTGGTACCGTAATTGAATTTTAGTTGACAGTTTAATCAAATATTGTCCCTCCCCCTTTCTGCTCCTCTTTGCCTCTCCTGTCCCCTTTCCCATCCCCCTCTCGCCTCTTCCTTGCCTACCAGCTTTTCTCTTGAACAAGCCGTGTGCCTGGTTGCTGGTAATTTCTAGTGGCCTACTTCCCAAGCTCGACTCTTAACAATATGCTCTTTGTTTGACAATATGCAACAATGACTTTGCTCGAATCAATCAATTCCCGATGCGGTAGAAATCTTTGGAAATCGTTGGAGTCTGGTGTCTTTGGTCCAGTAACGAAGAAAACTTCAACACTGAAGTGTAGGAACGTGTCCTTTATGACACCCTCAATAACGTTGATTTGTTTTATTGGCTGCTAGCTACCAGCTAAGGACAGGGCTCCTATGTTAATTCTAATAGGGTATAAATACATGTCTACAGCTCGTTAGGGAAAGTTCACATATCTCAATTTTGGCAAACAGGGAAAGAGTAGTACGGGGAAGCACCTTGTTCTAAAATGGGGGTTGCAGCTAGAAGCACGTGGCTCTGAAATGGGGCGTAAATATAAAATTATTGCTGTAACCATTCTTTGTAAAGCATGCAAAAGTGTTATACGTTCATCGTTTCAGTACTTAATTGTTAGAATACATTTTTGCTGCAAACAATAGACGTGCGGCTTCTACAATAAAATCTTCAGTGGCCTCATTCACAGTCACATTCAAGACGATGTAAAGTATTTGTATGAATGACGATGTTGTTGACCAAAGCTTTACGAATTCCAACTGCATGTTCTTGTTGTTGTTCTTTTTTTTTTTTTTTTTTTTTTTGCAAAGCCTATTTTTGTATATCATAATATATATTTATTGATGTGTGTATGATCAAATCCCATATAGGGAAACTGATCACAAATGTGTTATAAATGAATAAATAAATAAATCTATCGGTTCACAAAAACAACAAATCCCACTAAGACACTACACTACGAGTATTTCATTGCAAGAAGAGTTGGAAACAAAATGCAGATTCTGAGCACAGGGTCGAATCAAACAGGAAAAAAAGCAATATTTTTTCCAAAGTATGTCTTAGTAATGTGCCAAGATTGCTGACACATGCTGTGTGGCGCTGACAAGTAGACGACCGGCCAAGTACATGAGATTAATTGTGATTGAGTGAGCAATTCCAGCTTCATTGCGTGATTAACATTTACCTCGGGATGTGCTGATTGAGTGAGCGAACCGAACAAAAATCAACGTTTGTTAGCCAGTGTGTTCAAAAATTATATTGAACAAACTTAAGCATGTGAACTGTGAAGCATGGATATGCACTAAACCAAACCGTGTCAGTTTAGTTGATGTAACGGCTAACTGGGCAATGGCAAACGTGAAAATTATGAATGAGAAAATTTATAGACATAAAATTCCTCGAGACAAAAAGGTAGAGTGACGATTAGACCGTGTGATCTTTGTACATTCATAGTCCTATGAAAGTTGTGATATCCACCCAAAACCAAAACTGGTATAAGAGAAGCCGCCAAGTTTCCAAAAAAAAGTCTGCCTTTGAAAGTAGTGATATCATTCGACCAGGAAAAAGCTGCACTTATCCACAGGTTAATCCTATTAGCCAAGTTGATCGCACGTCCGAAAAGCTTGGCGGGAATCTTTAATAAGTTTTGTTTTGGGGTAGATTATTACAATTAGAGTGGTAGACTTATTACAACAGATACTATAAGACTGTTTATTTTATTGTTAAAATGTGTTTGTAGGGAAGAAGGCATCCGTTGTCCTCACAAACAAGTATACCACAAACAACAAAAACAAAAAAACCGCACACAGTATGACCTTCCGTCCTACGTATAAAAACTTTAATTTTCTGTCCACGCAGTTTTTTATTGAACCTGTTTTATTATTTATTTTTAATATTTAAAGACAGCTTAATTTGTCGTGTGAAACTTTATTTTGACGACCCTGAAAACAACCGTTTTGGATGGACTTTAATTAATTGAGTTTTTTTGGGGGGGGGGGGGCGGGGGCGGGGCAAAACTGTTATGAAACAAGGTTTGGCGTTGACGCAAGCGGAAAATGAAGATCAGAATCCGCATAACTAGTCACTTCGTTGAACCCTTGAAAGTTCCGTACAGAATCGTTTTCACTGATACCATGTCCACCTTTAATGTTAGAATTCCATTATTGCCAGTAAAATCAAGAACTTTTCTCTGAATTGTGCAAAGAGTAAAGTACATTTAGGTCCAAAAGGCAACGTAAATAGGTTTGCATCCGTATTTTTGTGTGTTTGTTTACTTGAAATTTACTCGCATTTGAATTTCCGACTCGCTATGCAAAATCCCATTTCTCTTGCAACATCACTGTTGTGGGTTTTTTTCGGATCATATTGGCGAAGTTGGTTGTAAACATTCATTTACAGTTTAATTCTGGAAGTCAGTGGCTACCCATTCCATGGGGACGTCGTTTGCAGGGATGACGCTATAATCACTCTACTGGAGAGACTGCAAAAATTTCTATTTTTGAACACTCCCCCCAACCCCTCCAAAAATACATAAAATTCAAAGTAGCTCTCTTCAGGCCTTTTGCTAGACTTTATTTATGTTTTTTTTTTTTTGGGGGGGGGGGAGGGCAAGTGACACCCTCTCATCTTCCCCCTCCCATCATCTTCTGCCGCAGGAGTGGAAGCCCTAATGGTAGGAGAAAGAATTTTTTTTATGTCTTCGAACTGATGTAGTCTGGTTACACTTTCAACCTAATGTTTACAATTTTACCCCGTTGCTTGTTGCTTTTTTTTTACTTGCTTTATGTAGAACTTCATTTTAATAATGAAGTCTGGTAATTTCAAAAGTTTTTTTTTTAGTTTGTGTGAAAAAATTAGTGTTTTATCGACTTTTTGCCATTGTAACCTGCTTTTTCGCTTTTCATTGTTTAAAAGTCGGCTCCAAATGAATAACCTACTTAACTATAGCCTAACCTAACCTTATAGCTTAACCTAACTTAAAACTAAAAGAACTTGAAAACCAAACAACCATACAACCGCATCTAACCCCGTAGTGAAATTCCACATACCCCAGTGAGACCCCTCTGGGGTATTTAAGCTCAATAAAGTCAAAGTCAAGTCAAATCCAAATGACTAGTCTTTCACGGCGTTCGAGGTTAAAGCATTGTTATCTTTTGTTAAAGCGTGGTTGAAAAGTGGTTTGGGCCCCGCTTGATAGTTAGGGGAGTAACCACTGACCACTGGAAATCCTGGTGCTGCAAACATAGGGCTTATGCCTTGTCTAAGCCTGATTTCGAAAACTAGCTAAAGGTTAAACTTAAATCTTATTGTCGGTCTAATCCTTTTTCCTAGCACAAACGCGGTAGGGGGTAAATTTTGCCGTAGGCAATGAGGGGAGACAAAAATACCACCTTCAAAACAGCGTCCCATATAGCATCTCTCACTCAAGGCAATACGATTTGGAGCGAGGTTGCGATTATTTGTGTCTAAGCCTAGTTTACCCCTAGCCAGAGGGTGATCTTCAAACTTCGATATGGGTCTCCGTGGACGATAACCTCGAACTCGTAGAGGGAAGGTATAATTGCGTCTAAGCCCAATTTTTAACGTGATAGGGGTCATTTTACCTGATTCCAAAAAAGGCTTAGACATAGCATTAGGGCCTAGGGAAAAAGTTGCTAATGCATGTTTTCCTTGATCACAATAAAACACAAAAACACAATAAAATACAGGGCCGCAACTGGTCTTAAGGTCTGTGGGCTGCCATGTTACGATTTTGGCAGTAAGTGATCAAACATGGCGGCCCACAGTGCTTAAGACCAGTTACGGCCCTGTATTTTATTGTTATCAAGGAAAACATGCTTTAGCAACCTTTTTCCGAAAATTAAATTTGTCTATGCCATGTGGTTTTTGTCATCCGGGGGATAACTGGTCTGTTTTATCAAAACAAGCTAGTTTTTTTTTTTTTTTTTTTTTACAAATTTATTTTAGCAATAAGTCATTTGTTTGAAGCAACCTGCTACTCATATAGACAACCAGCCGAATTTTGAATCCCTCGAAACGTTTTCTAAGGGGTAGACAAAGAAGCATTATTGCATTCCAAAACGTCAAACCAAACCCACCATTCGGGGACGACTTGGTACATTATTTTAATACACAGAAAAACAGGAGCAAATTCATCAGAGTGCTCTAAAAGTGTCAACTAAGCAAAAGTGACGTTACGTTTCGAGGAAATCAACTCCCTAGTGGGCAAACGGAGAAATGCACGTTGAAGGTGACATCACTTCCCCTTTTTTTGGATACTCTGTTGAGTTTGTCGAGTCCCGACTGTAGATTTGTAAGGAGCTGTTGGCTGACGTGGTCATCGTGGCTGAGTTGTGAGAGAGCTCAGCCCTGTTGCTGGAGGTTTACGGATCTGGTCGAACCCTTGGAAAGGGGACCTTGGCAAAGTCCCCGCCAGGACTGCCGGCCAGGGTAGCGTGAGAGGCTACCACGCTCCTTCAGCAGCTATGGGAACTATTCTGGCAAATTCTGGACAATCTTTCGGCCCCTACGATGATCGGAGGTTTCCCGGATCGAAACCTCCCTTTACCAGATATTTCTTCTTCTCTAAAAGTCTGGTAATGTTCAAAATTGAGCCGGTTCAGTCATACAAGTAATAAGTTGCTTCAGCTGACTTAAGGTTCAAAGAAATTAATTAAAAAAAAAAAAATAAGTACAACGATTTAGGCAGAAGTTGGCTTAATGGTGGGAAGAGTTTTAGAAAGAAAGGAATCGAATGTAGAACCTCGCATTACGTGCCCGGATACTCTTCACAAGGAGCCAGACTAAGTCCCACAGTTACTGAAGGAAGTTGTAGTCTTTCATCCTACCACAACCTGCAGGTTAGGCACGGACTTTGTTCCATCCTTTCGAGCTCCGATCAGACTAAGTCTATTTGGAGTTTCACCACTCAACCATCATGACTTGCACAAAGTCCATCAATTTAAACGTAAACTTGGTTCCCAGTATTATGTTCTATTGAACAAAGTTTGGTTTTATCCTTGTTTATCCTTGCGTGCCTTTATGTACCTTTTACACCCTATGTACACCCTATGGACTCTTACGCATACTTACGTAAATGTTTGTGCCTTTTTTTAACCCATTTGCGCCCTTTTGTACGTTTTCGTACCTTTGCGTACCTTGTGTACCCTTTGGCACTCTTCAGTACCATTTTGTACCCATTAGTACCTTGTGTACCCTTTGGCACTCTTCAGTACCATTTTGTACCCATTAGTACCTTTTCGTATCCTTTAGCACCCTATTTGCCTTTATGAACCCTTACGTAACCTATTGTATCCTTTCGTGTGTATGCAACCTATGTACCTTGTGTACCCTTTTGGAGCCTTCATACCGTTTTTGTACCCATTAGTACCCTGTCGTATCCTTTTGCACCCTGTTTAGTTTTACGAAACCTTATGCACCTTTATATAACCTTTTGTACCCTTTTGTATCCTTTTGTATGTACCCTATATACCTTTTTGCGGCCTTCAGTACAGTTTTTTTACCCATTAGTACCTTTTTCCACCCTATTTACCTTAATGAACCCTTATTTAAAATTTGTCAACCGTTTGTACCGTTTTGTATGTGCCCTTGTGTACCCTACGTACCCTTTCGCAGGTTTCAATGCTGTTTTGTACTCATAAGCACTTCGTACCCTATTTAGGTTTATGAACTCTTATGCACACTTATATAACCTTTTGTACCCTTTTGTACAATTTTGTATCCTTTCGTATGTACCCTTATGTACCCTTCCATACCCTTTTATACTTTAGGTCCTAAATTATAAAACTGTAAACGAAAACGTGTCGGACGGACAATCTCACCCTAGTGAATGCTCGTGTAAAGACGTTGTTCCACATTAAAATACTATTTAAAACCAGTATTTACATGTAGTATTTACAACCCGATATTTTTTGTGTCTCTTTCTAGAATGAAAATGCTGCTGTCCATTGTCTTGTGCGTTCTAGTTACTGTGATGGTAACGCATGTTCATGCGGCTGAAGGTCAGATTTGGGGTACAGAACGTTCTGGATGTTCGAACTGTCCTCCGGAATGCCGTTGTCTTCCCGAATGTATGTGCGTCACAAGTCCGTGTCCTTGTCGTTCATTCTGCTCTTGCGGTAATATTGGAGTTCCTGTCAAGGGATAAGAACCCCCCCCGGTAGATCTCCTGGTGAAGCATTTTCTATTCTTTTCCAACGTTTTTGAAATAAAGTAAAATGCAGAATAGCGATTGTATTTTCGTGTTGTTATTTCCTCAAACAATCATTAACACGCATTCAGGCAAGTAAATGACAGGGTTAGTCTAAAGAATGTTCACATTCTGGAATTTTGTTGCTTATACACAATGAATGAAGCCAAAATGGGGTTTGTTTCATCAGAAAGACCCACTCAACTAGCTGTGCGGCTACTGATGGCTTTCACGGTAAGTACCCCACGTCAGCACCAAAGAACGAAATATACATGTCAAGAAAAGAAGCGCCAATAAGCTTCTTTCCGGTTTACAAACTTAGTTCCGGTACAGGCCACAGACAAACAAAGTAAGCGGCCACGCTGCGAAAAGTTATGTAATAGTTGACCGAAGTCACGCAATATCTGCAGTATATGCTGGGAAGTGACGTCACAGGCTAAGTCCCCCGGTTCTCAGTGGATATAAAAACAACAGATTGCCACTTTGTAAAGGTCGCTAACAGTAATTTCAAGGTTTTTGAGATCAGGTGGGCCAATAAAGTTGTTGTTGGCTTAAGTGCCAATCAGAACATTCTAGAAAGATACGTATAAAAAAAGGTGACTAGTGGCATGCTCAAACAACGGAAATTAATAATAAAAAAAAAGAAGAATCTCCGTTTCCTATTAGTTTGCCTTTTTACTAAGTAAACGATTCTTTTTGTTATATTATAAGTTTGTTGTTTTTTTTTTCGACAGGACTAACAGTTGTATGCAAAATTCTTTTTAATTCATTTTGCCCGCTATTGAATCTGCTGTCACCAGTCACATTTTTTTTTTTAGATGTGCTTCCTTCGAGCGTTCTGATTGGCTGTTCTGGATAACTTGGTGAGAACAGCGTTGATGACGTCATACCACGGTATAAAACCAGCCATTCACCCCGACTCACACTGCTCACAACGCGTAGTGAACCATCTTCTCTAGTTTCGTTCAGCTTTGTTGGCCACCATTAGTTGATCGTAAAATGTACAAATTTCCGGTACCAGAACTCGACAACATTTTGTACCAAGTTTGGGGTGACCATTACGTGTGGTGTTCCACAAGTCTTCTTTAAAACATATCCTATTCAGTGTCGGAGTGGGCCGTCTGGGAACCTGGAGAGCTCCCCCAACAGCAGGAGGCCCTTGTTTAAAAAAAAAAAAAACTTTTTTTGTGCCCAATTTGCAATTCCTGTCAAAATTGCATCGCTAACTTGCAGAAAAATGTTTCACATTCACGTCGATTTATTATAAAGCGCTAGCTTCCGGGGTTCCTGCCCATCCCCCTCCCCTCTCTTTCGGGCGGCAATTGTTTCAAAAAAAAATTTGTGGGGAGAGCACATGTGAAATGAATTCACATGAAAATTGTATCTTGAAGTTGCCGGAAAACGCCGATTTCTTAAAAATACACCAGCTTCCGGGGCTCGGATCTTGCCGGGGACCATGCACTCCCCCAATCCCTTTGCCGAGCCCCCCTCCCCAGTACGGTGCGAGTGTTTCCGATACCCATACAGTACATTCCTGGGGAGGCCAGTCCGACTCCGATCCCATTTGTTTAAACAGTTCTAGTTTTATAGACCTGGTCTACAGTACAGCTACTACTTATTGTGTTCTGAACTTTCGCTGCACTTTAATACAGAATTTCAATTCGCCAAAAAATTATATTACCTTCATGGCTTTCTGCTCCACAGACGCCATTGTTAGGTAATGACGTCTGGCGAAGCACATGCTGGTCATAATGATTCGAAGACGAAACGTCTTATGAGTGAAGCACAGCGCACGGAAGCTTTGTGCCTAGTATTGGTCAGTTTACTCGAACGGTTACTGGCTGCTTTACGTTTTTCACTCGCTTCGCTCCACAAATTGGAACCCGCCCAGTTTCAGCCAATACAAGTAGTGATATCAGAATAAAATTTTCTGCCACCAAGTTTTCTACATGGTGTACCAAAGCCTAACCCACGTGTAGCCCGAAAAGTGTTGTGTTCCCCTCATAAAGTAGTGATATCACTCACCGCCAACAAACAACCGTCAAGGCTTACCAATTACTTTAGACGTTACATGAAAAACCTGAACACTGCCACCTATAGTAGTAATGGTGAAGTTTTTCATTTAACCTTTGATCTAACAGCCGATGGAATTAGCTTGGCGGTTGTTCGTCGGTGGGGTTGCGTGGGGGAGATTTTAGACCTTGAGTGGGGGGATGTTCTTGAAAGGGGGGGAGGGGGGGGAAGTCAACAAAATTTGATGGTCGTATTTCACTTCCGCCACCTCCCTCTCCCCCCCCACCGGCCGTAAATAATGACTGAGCCCTAACAGCACGGTGGCCATTACTTACATGTTTTTGAAGCTAAGACTTCTTTTATCATCTTTTATCATCTTTTTTTTTTTTGGGGGGGGGGGGGGGAAATCATTAAAGGAAAACAATAAAAATCTGTGAAGATGCCAAGACCATAGAAAAACACAAAATTGTTGTAAATTAACTGAACAAAAAACGGCTTCACCGTTTAGAAAAAAGGATTAGAGCTCGGGTCCCCATACTCACAGGTGTCAAGGAACACGAATAAAAACGAATTAGAGTTCACTCGAACGAAACGAACTATAATTTGAACTCCAATTCCAGGTAACAAGGATTCGTTCTACTCAATGGTTATGTCAGAAAGTGAACACTGTTTGTATTTGAAATGTTTAATGTTTGTGCGTGTGTATACACTTGATTTGTGTATTATACAGGTTTTTTTTTTAAATTTGTCTGCGTTTTACATTTTTAGTCATGATTCATGTGAGTATATATGTGTATTTTGTGTGGAGGCTGGCATGTTACAATCCTTATTTCCTGGAATTGGAGTTCAAATTATAGTTCGTTGCGTTCGAGTGAACTATAATCCGTTGTTATTCGTGTTCCTTGACAGCTATGAGTTAAGGATACGAGCTCTAATCTTTTTTTCTAAACGGAGAAGCCGTTTTTTATTCAGTTAATTTGTTGGCTTTTTTCTCTTCTTTTTTATTGTTATTGCTTCGGTCTGGTATATCATTTGTACAGTATTTACACTGTCCACCCTATTTTGTTTGCGAAAAAACTGAGCATTAGAAATAAATAATTGTTTAACTGTTGTAAATAATTAACCTGTTCAAGCAACGTGCCCAATAATGCGGCGCCTTTTTTAGTTGTAAATTTTCGCTTTAACGTGGGAAATGATATCAACCTTACTAATAACAACAACCGAGGTATTCCCCCCACCAGAAAGAGCATTCTAAAAATAAACCTTCGTCAGACATTCCGTTACTTCAAATAATACCAGCCATGTTCTCTCTTATCACGAAACTGAAACATTCATTCAAGTAAAGCATCACAAAAGCAAACCAACATCCAAGCATTTATTTGAAAATTGTTTGTTTACGAACGCTCACGCTGGCAAGAGAAAGACCTTTAAGGCAAAACATAGATACCAACTTCACCGATACGGTACCGATCCAATTTTAAACGTGTACTGACATCGGCATCCACAATTTCGAGCCCAGTTTATTTTATCAACTATCATAAGACGATGCAGTTTTCTTCAAAAGTCCAATAAATATTGAAATAAGAAATTGTAAAGTGATAATCAACAGTTAAAAAAAATTAGCTAGGCAGATACTCATTGAGTTCCCGAGAAAAGCGCCGCAAACTGCGTCTCATTGTCTCGAACGATACAAGTTATCGATATATCAGCGAAAGTTGCCGGTACCTACATACAGATGCCACAAAAATCGGCCACCGACCGATCGGTATGGGTGCATCATTAGTTGTTATTAATTTAGCATCACGTAGGCATACTGCCCGTTTCAATAAACCACGCATCTCCTTTAATCCCGAATGACTATTGACTAAGATGGCTCTGCATTTTGAGACTTGCAGCTGTTTCACCCTCAACACAAAAGAATATTTTGGCGAATCTATTATAGAATTTAAGGCCGTGTTATTGATCAGCTTCGTATAAATACTCCATCCCATCCACGGAATGCCATTAGCAGTAACTGCTTTCACTCTATTGAATTTCAACATAAGTGACGAAGGTAAGAGAGCTAAAAAAAATTACTTGAAAAGAAGGTCTAAGCTAGCAATGCACAACAACGCACACGAAGCCCGTGCCTATAGGACCTGTAGTTTTTTGGTCCTTGCTCGTCTCCGGGAGGCTCCACATAGTTCCTTCAAGCCAGAATTTTTCATCCAGTCAAACTACTTTTTTCTTATTCCTAATAATAAGAGATGTTACAAACTACCTTTTACTCTACATAGTAGGCTTCGATGACGTGGTAACATATGTGTACCTAAAACGTTTAGGATAATGCACACAGCAAACGCATCATGCACGGAACAAACTTATCATACACGAAACAAAACTCATCATACACGGAGCAAACGCATATTACACGGAGCAAGCTGGCAAACTGGCAGGGGGTGGGGGGGGGGGGGGCAATGTGTGTGTGTGTGTGTGGGGAGAATCTGCTAGACCGGCATATCGGGGGTACAGCTAGTACTATGCATTGTGCTATTTTCGCAGCGTTGCCTTGACGTTTAGTGCTAGAAATTATCAGCCATTTTATCGTCTAAAATATTTAGTGAAAAGCTTTTCCGCCCCCCCCCCCCCCCCTCACTCCACTCTCATCCTGATCTCCGACTCCCCTCCAATGTTATGAGTGTGTAGAAGGGTCCCCAAAAACGCGTGTGGATTTTGTAATGTGACTAGGTTTATCACTTTCGGTGCTAGCTTACCCCCCCCCCCCTCCACGTTACATAAAAAATATAGGAACACAACATGTGCTGAACCTGTCTGATCTGGAGACATCCGTTAGGGCGCGTTTACGCAACGGCTCGCCTTTGCATTCTCGCAGCTAGAAGCTAGAAATCATCTGAAATTCCAACATGGCGGCGGTTTTAGCTATGTCGACTCGCAATGAAAACATTGAATAATCCGAGTTCGGAATCGGCTGTGAAAATTTCGCCAGGAGGAATTCTTTATCTCATTGTCACAGATTATAAGACTAAAAGCATTTACTCAAACGACGTCGGATTTAGCTAATCCAGATAGCTTTGTTACCATGGCAACGACAACTTTGCCATTGCGATTAAATTCTAGCTGCGAGAATGCAAAGGCGAGTCGTTGGGTAAACCAGGCCTTACCCGAGTTTCTTGCTGTAACTTAAAGTTACATGCCTCCAGCAAGGCTTTCCTGTATGGCACAGTTTTGCAACATTCGTTCAAACGTGTGTAAATGTTGGAAAGGCATTACTTTTCTTTATTTTCCCCCCATCGTGAAAAACTGTTTTTATACATTCACTTTACCCAATGTTACTGTTACAAAATCTACTTTGCGCAGGATGCACGAACATGGTGGGAAGGTATGTCCTGTTAATTTATTTTCACTCAATTATATGAACAACACTTAACACTCGCATTTGCGCTCTCGCAGCTAGAAGCTAGAAGTCATCTGAAATTCCAACATGGCTGCGGTTTTAGCTCTGCCGGCTCGCAACGAAAAATCAATATGTGAATTCAGAAACAATTCGGAAAATCGTTTCATCAAGAAAATTTTTTTTATCTTATTGTCACGGGTTATAAGACTACAAGCATTTACTCACATGATGTCGGATTTATCTAATCCAGGTAGCGTTGTTACCATGGCAACGACACATTTGCCATCGCGATTAAATTCTAGCTGCGAGAATGCAAAAAACGAGTTGTTGCATAAGCGAGATACGGCTGTCCTTTTTTTCCAATACAAGCTACAATGAGAAGTTAGTTTACTATTATAAAAGCGCTTTTAGGCAACGACTGGCCTTTGCAACATAATAGCTTAGACAATAATCGCAATGGCAAAGATGTCGTTGTTGCCATGGTAGTAACGCTATACCTGGATTAGCTAAATGCAACATCGTTTGAGTCAAAGCGTGCAGTCTTATAATCGGTGACAATACGACAAAGAATTCCTCCTGACGAAATAGTTTCCCCAGTGGCTTCTGAACTCGCATTATTACTGTTTTCGCTGTGAGCCGGCAGAGCTAAACCACCACCATGTTGGAATTGCAGTTGATTTCTAGCTTCTAGCTGCGAGATTGCAAAAGTGCCTTTAATTACACTTATGAACCATTATGTAACGTTTTGTACCATTTTGACTCTCTCGTACCGATTTGCATCCTTTTGTAACCTTTCGTACCCTTACGTACCCTTTTGTACCCTATTTACCCTTTTCTACCCTTTTGTACCATTAGTACCCTTTTGCATTAGTACCATTTTGGATCCTTATACACCCTGTTGTAATCATTTCCACTTTTTGTATAGTTTTTTTAGTCCTTACGTTCCCTTTTGTTACCGTTGTACCCTTTAGTACCTTTTACTACCCTTTTCTACCCATTATTACCATTTCACTCTATTTACCTAAGGACCCTTATGCACCCTTACATAATCGTTTGTACATTTTTTTTTCTATTTTGTATCCTTTCGTACCCTTAAGTGCCCTATGTACCCTATAACATCGATTTGTACCCTTTTTGTGCCCATTAGCAACCTTTTGTACTCTTTTGTGTTCTTTCGTACTCTTTTTCACTCTATTCATCTTTTTGGATCTTTATGCACCCTTACGTAACCGTTTGTACTCTTTTCAACCCTTTCGTACCAAGTTGTACTCTTTTTTTTTTTTATTCTTTTGTACCCTTATGGCCCTTTTGCACCCTTCATTTTCTTTTGTACCCATTAGTGCTGTTTGATACCCATTAGAACCCATATGTACCATTTTACACCATATTTACCTTTATGAACCCTTAAGCACCATTACGTAATCTTTTGTGCCCTTTAGATCCCTTTACTACATATTTGTACCATTTTGCATTCTCTCATTGTACCCTTGTGTTCCCTACGTACTTACCATTTTACTCCCTTCAGTACCGTTTCTTACCCATTAGTACCCTTTCGTGCCGCTTTTGCAGCCTATTTACCCTTATGAACCCTTACATAACGTTTTTTAACCTTTTGTACCCTTTTGAATCGTTTCATACCCATTTGTACTAATTTGTGTCCTTTCGTACCCATTTGTTCCTTTTTCTACCCTTTGCACTCTTTTGCAACCTTCATTAGCCGTTCGTACCCTTCCGTACCTTTTTATACCCGTAGGTGCTGAGTGTTTTTTTTTTTTTTGTCTCTTTCCAGAATGAAAATGCAGCTGTCAATAATTGTCTTGTGTGTCCTAGTTACTGTTATGGTAACGCATGTACACTCTAATGAACGCCAGATTCGCGCTGCCCAACTCCCTGAATGTCAGAACTGTCCAGCGAGCTGTCGTTGTTATCAAAATTGCGCCTGCATCTCAACTCCTTGTAATTGTGGCTGCGATTGCACAACAGCTGGTTAGGGGCCATTCTCGATGAATGAGAAGATTCCCGGTGGATATCCTGCTGAAGCATTTTCTGTTCTTTTCAAACTATTTTGAAATAAAGTAAAATGCAGAATAGTGATTGCTTTCGTGTTATTTACCCCCTCCCCCCCCCAAAAAAAAAAATCACTGAGTAACAGGCTATTTAGGCTTGTAAACGATAGGTTAAGAGAAAACAATGACCACATTCTCAATTACTTAAACACAACATAAGACACCAATTACGATTTGTTTATCCGAGAGGTCCACCAAGTACAACTAGTTGGGTTAAAACAAGCACTTGAACAATTGAAGTATAACAATTTAACAAGGCAAAAGTACAAAAATTAAAATAGTACACCCGACATTTCGAGCAGGCCATAGCATATTTTCAAGGAAAAAGAAGTAAAAACAAAAGTTACAAGGAAAGACAAAATTGCACCCAAAACAGCACAAATCAACAAAATTTAATATTTGGTAGAGAGGTGACTTCTTTGTAATGAAAGCACAAGAAGAAGTGAAGAAAAAAGCGTGGCCCTTGAGTTTTATTCACTTTGACCTGTTGATGAGCGTGTCAAACAGTAATTTCAATAGTACCATGGTGCCGAAATTTGATAATAGAAAATTAGTAGAGTGGTGCTACATATTCTTTAAATTTGTTGGGCTGGGGAGAAGATCATTGTGGACCTGTGGATCGTGCAAAGAAATGCACAGGGTTTCAAGGTGAAGGGCCCCCGCACCCTGTGCGGCCAGGTCTTGTGGCCAGTGGTCGTCGTGGCCAAAAAACGCGGCGTCTTGCCGCGCGGCCACGCCTGTTTTTCATTGATAATTCTCGATCACGTGGTGAAAAATGAACACGGAGCAAGTATGGTCGCCCTGTGGTCTCCTGATGCCGCCCGGGATTCCAGTGGCCGCTGCGACTGACTGGCCACGGCGGCAAAGTGCACGGCGCTACATATATCGTAAGCATTCTCGTTGGTTGCAGCGATCTGGTCGCGCGGCTTGGTCACTTAGTCTTACCTTTAGACTCAGAGGATCCAAAATGCGTGTATACGTTTCATTTTTAATCTTAAAAAGTTCGACGGTGTAAGAGACTATCTTAAAACTATCAAGTGGCTCCCTATGGCTCAGAGGCGTTCTTTGCATTCTCTCACAATTATGTACAAGTCTCTGCATTACAAAGAACCATTTTATTTGTTTACCTTATTTAATTCTGCATTGGCTGATAACAGTTATCCAACAAGATTCAGTCATGGCCGCCCTTTCACTCCCCCTCGCTGTCGCACTACTAAATACCAAACGTCGTTTCTGGTTCAGAGCATGAAGTTGTGGAATGATTTGCTCGAAGTCATTAAATCTTGTTCTAGTGTTGGAACTTTCAAAGCTCAATTATTCCGTCACTTGTTTAATTCATAACTTGGTCACCATCCCTCTTCCACTCTTTTTCTTCCCTTCTTTTTCTCTGTCTCCCCCCTCCCCCAATCCCCACTGTATCCCATCTTCTTGTTTACTTTAGTTTTTGCTATTATAATTGTCTGCTGACATTGTACATAATTACATGATGGTTTGGGTTAGGTGTAAGACTGGGCCCAGTGCCTAAACCTCGCCCTTTGTGGCACAATCAATTTTTATTCTCGAATTTGTCGATCTTTGTACTTTCCCGTGCTACAATAAAGTTTATTATTATTATTATTATTATTATTATTATTAGTGCGCGGGGGCCTTAAAAGCCTTGGACGATACCTGATATGTACAAAACCCCTATTTTATTTCACATCCAAAGTATCGCACAAGGTTTAACTTTGAAACCTTGTGTATTTCCTTGCACGATCGACAGGTCCACAATAATCTTCTCCCTAGCGGCAACAAATTTGTAAAATGTGTAGCACTCACTCTAGTAATTTGCCATATCAAATTGCGACACCAGAGTGCCATTGACATTACTGTTTGTACGCTCGCCATCAGGTAAAATTGAATAATACCCAGTCGCTACGCATTTTTCTTCAATTCTTCTTGTGCTTTCAGAATAAAGAGGTTACCTCTTCACCAAGTTTTAAATTTTACTTGACTGGACAGTTTGTCTGCATTTTTGATTTTGCTTGCAACTTTTGTTCTTACTCCTTGAAAAAAGAGCTAAAATCTGCTTGAAACGTCAGGTGAGTGTTTTAATTTGCAGCTTTTGGCGTGTTAAATTATAAGTACGTGGGCACCATTACTATAGGTTCGCGTAAAATGTGCAAATGATCCTAGATTTCCCGCAGCGTTTCGTAACATTTCTGGGGTGATGGTTGCAACATATACTCCGCGTGGTTTGAGCATACATGGAACAAACACACAGACAAACAAACACAAGAGTCAAACAGATAAGACAGAAAAACATAAACACAATTCAAATTCAGGTCAGTATTCGACCTCGCTCGCTTCGCTAGCCTGGCCAATAAAAATTATAATTAGGTAACGGCTTAGTTTTACCGTTCTTTATTACTGTAAAAACAACTGTTCAACAAACAGAGCCCCAACTAGACTTTATCAAAGTGGGGTGCAAGAGTAAAATCTAAGGCCCCCAAAAGAACCTTTTTGGGTGCCAGGTTCTGAACTTCATTCAGAATGATTTTCGTAACCACTTCATCTATATGATTTCTGCCTTGTGCTCAACGTATATGATTTCTGACCCGCGCTCTGCGAACAAATCCATTATCGATCTCTACGAGCGCATCTGGATAGCTCTGCCACTACGCTGTAGAAATGATAAAAGAAGTGCTCGCGTGTCTCCAACAGTGTGAAGGCAGTAAGAGAGTTATTTCTCTTACCATTTGCAATAATTCTATGCACTAAAAGAACTTTCACTGTGGAGTATTACAAAAAAATGACTTTGTTAATTTAGTGCTTGGGGCCACTATCATTGTAGATTGTGTTCCTTACTGCCAATACTGTTACCACCGCTACACATCGGGCAAAAACATTTGAGATAAGAATTTCATCTTCGAATTAGTGAATTTTCTGTACCAAAGCTCCTTCGTCATGAAATTTAAACAAATCAGAACAAAATTCCGAACGTTATCGTAATTCAAACAGACACACACAATCCAAATTCAGTTAAGTGTTCGACCTTACTCGCTTCGCTCTCTCGGCCAATAAAAACTATAATTAGATAATAGCTTAGCTTGACTGTTCTTCATTACTGTCAAA
>JAHWFP010182146.1:11498-25534 GCA_023313725.1 Lithobius niger
GGGGGGGGGGGGGGAATTGCAAAGGAACCAAATGTGACATGGGGAAGGTGGTGAAAATACAAAATTTGAGAGTAGTCATTTGCGTACTGTCTCTATTACTTCACATACAAAAGTGACGGTGGCTCCGTCCAGTAAGATGGAAATACACTTCCAATCTGTTCCCTAATTATGAAAATCGCTAATTTCCCGAGACCATAATTACTCATCCAAACAATCTTTCCACTCATGTGACAATCAAACTCTGGGCTCCCCAAAACAAACGGCAGCAGTGGCGTGCACAGGTGGGGGGCATTTGCCCCTGCCCCTTTTTGCAAAATGCCCCTCTTGTAAACAAAACAGGGCCTAAAACCCTAAAGAAGGCCTAACAATGTTGAAGAGCATACAATACAAAACCAAGGGTCAAAAAGGCTAAGAGAGCTGGGGCAGAAAATGGTAAAAAGAAGGGGGCCAGAAAAAGGTCCCCCGAGAAAACATCTGTGCCCTTCTATACTGTAAGTTGCCCCTGTCTTCTCAGCGGTCTCTGCACGCTACTGAACGCCAGTGCGACAACAAACTGGGAAGTGCGATAACGTGGCTTTCTACTAGACCGGCGTGCATATAGCTCTTTTTATACTCCTGATTCCAAGAAAATGATACTTTTCAATATTTCTTATTTTTCCGAATTACGCGTCTCGCTCGCTGTGGCCAAACATATAACAACAGAAATTCGCCACCAAACACTTGCCCAGACAACCAAAACCTGGCGCCAAAAACGTGGTCTGGCTGACACCTGAGATCTGTACAGACGCTTCGAATCTGATGTCCGTTTAAAAAAAATATATATATATATTTATATATATAAGAAATATAACTAAATATTTAAAAAAAAATAACGTATATCGGTAACAACTAACATGATAAGTTGATAACATTCACCGATTCCACCGAATTTTCTTTATTTTATTATACTGACCATCCAGACATGTATGAAGATCAGTGGCCGGAATGTTGCGTTTGTTGCCTGTGACCGACTGTCTGCTGCCGCTAGTAGAATCTGAGCTTGAATTCGACAAGTTCTTTAACATCAAGAAAAAGACGACGATTTAAAGTTGAGTGTTTGGATTTTGGGTCCAATTTAACGATGGTTGTAAAAAGACCCATGAGAAAAAAACATGTGCGCGTGCAGATAGTTGGGACGCCAGCAAATACGTTTGCAGCGGCAACATCGGCAATTGTTGTCGTAAATTCAGCACCAGAAATTAACAATAGAACCAGAGCATCAGCCAGTTTGGTGTACAATTCTCCACTTCTGTGTATGACCTCGGTAAATTCCTACAAGAAAGAACTGATGACCTGAAAACTGCAGAAACAGAATTAGAACCAAATGCTCCTGTGCAACGAACTTTACGTGGTACTGTAGGTGGCTGTGGCTGTTCATAACAGTTTCGAACGCTCCATCACGACGTTGTCTACGATACAAGAGATCGTCGACCATCAGGCAAGTTTCAGTTTCATATTTTTTATAGCGTAGTGGTTTTTTTTTAACTCCTAAATCATTGAAAACCTTTTTAGGCCTATATATGAAGCGGCTCAATTTTGAACATTATTTGGTAGAACATTGCAACAGAATTGGCCAGAACATAGATAACAATATAGCTTTTTTGTTCACACTCGGCTAATTTGATTACACCCCTCCCCCCCTTCCCTTCAGTCCACATGTTCACGGCTCGAGAATAATATTTTAAGTTGTTGCTGTTTGAATTTTCTCGTCTAAAAACATCGAATTTTGTGCTGATGAAAAAGGTTCAACTTGGAATCGATTATCGTGCAAGCAAGGTGGCCGGTGCGTTGTCAAGTCTTTGCGTGTTTTCCGTGTGACGCTGACGTTCGCCTAAAGCAGTGGTTTGGTTCTTCTGAAAACACTTGAAAAAATGTCTACACTGGAAAATACTGGAATGTACTTGAAATGTGTTATTGATACTGGAAAATACTTGAATTTTTAACTCAAGCTAAACTAACGGTTTTCTCCTGCTAGTAATACAAATCATATCAAAAACCAAAACTGGTAAAACGGGCCGCCAAGTTCCGAATGGTTCGGCCTTTCAAAGGAGTGATATCAACACACCAAAACATTCGCGAAGTTAATCGCACCGCTCTATAATTCGAAGGTGAAATGAAAACTAGACATTGCTACTTTCGGTAGCAATGTTCAAGTTTTCATTTAACGTCTAAAGTATTATTCGGTGGGATTAAATTGGCGAATGTTTTGGTGTATTGTCATCACTTCTTTGAAAGGCCGAACCATTCGGAACTTGGCGGCCTCTTTTACCAGTTTTGGTTTTTGATATGGTATCACTCCTTTTTAACAAAAAAAAATTTTGTGTATTAGACTCAACTTCACTACCGTACAGATTTGTAATAAAGTGCCACGTCAACAAGAAATTGGTTTTCCACACTTTCTTCTACCTTTTGCCTAGAGGCCGAACCATTCTCAACTTAGCCACTTGGTTTTAATTTTGTTGTAATTTGTTTTATTTCGTTAGTTTTGGTGTGTTGATATCACTCCTTTGAAGGGCCTAACCACTTGGTGGCCTCTTCACCAGTTTTTGGCTTTGTTTAGTTTACTATAATTTTACAGTTGGTTTATTTTTGGTGAACTGGACGTGAATACAATTTCTTTGGCAACGTTGTTTAAATTTATCGTGCTTTACTAGTGTGTGTCTAGGCACGTACGTCAGTATACACGTCATTGTCCTAACTTTGTCCGTCCAATGAGAGACGATGCCGACAATACTAACAATGGTTATAACAATATTTTCGTACTTACGCGCCATCCCACGCCATTCCCGTATAGGCTCCGAACCATAAAAGGTACGCAGTTCGTACTGCAGCCATTCGTTCAATTTCACAGCTTGAAGCCTTCCCGTTATCTCGGTATCGATGAATAATCACCCTACGGAAATTAACATGGGGATGAGCGGACTAGAATTAGCTAGCTAGTAGCTAGTTACACATTTGCAACGTTATTGAGGGTCAGATTTTGCATTGAAAGCAGCTTAGCTGGCTTTCGTGCACGAGATAATTTTTGTCAGGTGGGTCATTGCTCTCGATTTCAACACAATTTAAGCGTTTGTACCGCATTATTACTTTTAACCTAGTACCTGAAATGTGCTCAACTCTGCTTCAGAATATTAGACACTGATGCTATGACGTCGCGCTAAAATGGTTTTCAACCTCGACAATTGAATTGATGTGATGTTTGTTGCCTAACTCGGCGCGACACACTAGCGTGTTTCTAGATTTGTCGTAAATTATTAACATTCTTGTATACATATTAAAATATACTGGAAAACTGTAATAAAAATATACTGGAAAATACTTGAAAAACAAAACCGCTGTGCTGTACGAACCCTGGAATGGTATGCGTGTCTTAAGTTGTTCCAGCATACGTTTGATATTTTTTTTTTTGGCATAACGTCTGAATGTGATCAATAGTGTACTGGTAAGCAGTAAACGTAATACAAGCAGCGTCATTTAAAATTATCAAGGAAAGATGCCTTCCGACAAACGTGAACCCCACAATGACAAAAGATGAAACCGTATTTAATTTTCGGATCGTAATTGTGTTCCTTGTTCATAAAATAAAAAAAAATACCTATACGCAGAATCAACTGCAAACAGATAGTGACAAGCAGCACCCGCCATGACTCGAACGCTGCATATTTTGAGTATTTTTAACTTTTGTGAACAAGGACCGAAATTGTGGCCCAAAAATTAATTACGGTTTCGCCTTGTTGTGGTGAAGTTCACACTTGTCAGAAGGCATGTTTGTTTGATATCGCTTAACAGGCCCACAAAATAATTTTTAAGTTTTAGCATTTAAAATTAGTTTCGTGACGCCTACTTTAGATGCTAGAAAAGTGAAAACTGCAATTAATTGCTGGTAAAAAGGGACTAGATTAGAATATTTTAGGTCAGGTGATATGGCGTACAGCGTTAGGCTGGGGTTTGAGCCAAAACACCTGAATTCGTAAGGAAATCAAGGAATAATAAAACAAAATCACCAGCACCGATTGTGATATCATCAAAAGCGAACCTGGTATGGCTAGTGCGAATTATGGTGCCCTTATGGTAAGCACGACTATCCTCATGTGCCAGAGATACTGGATTCGATTGAGAAGAGAAGGGCCTCGTACTCATGTCGATTATGGCATGTAAAAGATCCCAGGAATTTCCAATCGTAATTACCTAGAAAAATTGTCTCTGTAGCGTTGTGGTGTATGACTTTGGCTCGGAGTACGGATCGCATGTTTGTTGTTAGGGTGGCCGCACACCAAATTAGACGTAAGTCGCATGACAAAACATTTTGTCCTACCCTGTCTCAACGTACTGCAGACGTCTCCAAAACCATAGCAATAAGGGTGGCCGCACACCAAAGTCAACAAAACGTCGTTGCAAGACGAAACGTTGCGAGACGTCGCATCTGGTGGAGAGACCCCACCAGAAGAAACTAGGACGTCTTGCGACAACGTCGCATCCGGTGTGGGGCGCTCAGACCATTCGTATGGTTTTGGACACGTCTGCAGCATGCTGAGACAGGTTTCGACAAAATGTCGTGTCGTGCAACGTTTCGTCGACTTTGGTCTGAGGCCACCCTAAGTTAAGTGCCACACACCGGATGATACACTGTCGCGAGATGTATTTAGGCGTCTCACGACAACAAAATGAAGCTTCTTCGAGTTACGACTGGTGGGGTCTCTGCCAGATGCAACGTTTTGTCTCGCAACGTTTCATCGCGATACATTTGTCTAATTTGGGCTTAGGCTGGCCGCATACCGCGACATTTGGTCTCACGACAGGACATTTATTGAAACCTGTCTTAACTTGCTGCAGACCTCTCCACAACCATACCAATAAGCTGAGTGCCACACACCGGATACGAGATTGTGGCGTCTCATGACAACAAGGCGAAGCTCTTTGTATCTGCACACGCGCTGTGCACGAGGCTGGCCACACACCAAATTAGACGTTCAGTCGCACGACAAAACATTTTGTCGTAACCTGTCTCAACGTGCTGCAGACTTCTCCAAAACCCGTAGCAATTAGTTGAGTGCCACACTGGATGAGACACTGTCGTGAGACGTATTTAGCACCCCACGACAACAAAACGAAGCGCCTTCTAGTTTTGTCTGGCGGGTCTCTCCACCAGATGTGACGTTTTGTCGCGCAACTTTTCGTCGCTATACATTTGTCTAACTTGGTGTGCAGCCACCCTTAGGCTGGCCGCATACCAAATGCGACATTTAGTCTCACGACAGGACGTTTTGTCGAAACCTGTCTCAACTGCGGCAGACCTGTACACAACCACAGCAATCAGCCGAGTGCCACACACCGGATACGACAAAAGATACATCCGGTGTGTGGCACTCAGCTCATTCCTATGGTTTTGGAGACTTCTGCAGCATGTTGACACAGGTCGTGCGACGTTTTGTCGATTTTGGTAGACAAATGTCTCATTTTGGTGTCGGGCCAGCCTCGTGCGTGCGTATCGGATGTACAGATAGAAGGAGCTTTGCCTTGTTGTTGTGAGACGGCTAAGGACGTCTCGCGACGATATCATATCAGGTGTGTGAAGAAGGAAGCTGAGAAGGAAGCTCTGGACCTGCACGAAAAATTCGAAAATTCGTCATTAACGCTTTAATGTTAGACACCTTTATACACAACATAATCTCTTTATTTCAGTTAAGTTGCTAAAATTAGGTATTCACCAAAGTTTTTGATGAATTAAGTTGAGGGCGAGTTAACACGTGATGCATTCAATAACGTAAACTGTGCGCAAGAAACAAGACTCAAGATCACCAACGATACAACTATTAAACAATGATATTTTTAAAAATTTTGATCCAGGTGATTTTACTTGAAGTACGGCTTAAGAGTAGATAATTGAGGACCTTGATGTACAAGACTAGAATACAATTAATTTGGTTACTGAAACGATACTGATTTTTCTTTCTCCACTCTCGTCGACGTATGGTGTTGCAAGGCTTGAGTGCTTTGTATTTTTAACACTCTTGGAATACTAGCTAAATACGGAGATTTGGAGATTTTGGAGACTTCGAGATGGGCTTGTAAGTTGGGGTGAACCAACTGCGTGAATTGTTGTTGGCGTGATCAGCAGAAGGCCACACTAGTGTCGCATTTGGCGGGAAGAGAGTACCACTATGGGATCCCGGCAGGTCGGGCAAACTAGTAGGTGCAAAGCCGTAGTTGCTCTCATAGATGCGTTTAGCCGTATCAAAAGCTGCTTGAGAATCGCCAAACTGCTTGGAAGGCATTGTGTAAGCCATTGCTTCAGCCGGAGTGATGTGCAAACCATCTTTCCTGAGAGCCTCTTCAATTGGAGGCAACGACGTGTGATTGGACAAACCACTTGTTCGCCCTGAACGGGATTGGTAGACACTGGTGTCACAAAGAGATGACAAACGGGAGCACGATTTCTTCCTTTGGTAGCCTTTCTTCATCACTGAAATGGTTAATGTGGAATGGTCGGTGCTGAAATCATGGATCATAGTAGCAGGATTGGCGGTCGGCGGAAGGTAGTATTTCTCGGAAAAGGATCGAGACTGGTGCTGGTTTTCATCGTCCTGCTCGGAAATTGCACCTTCAGTCTTCCTACGCAAAGAAAAACACAGGAAATGGAGGATAGATATATTAACGGATAAACTTTAGTGCGTAACGGCGAAAAACAAATACAATATGGTAAACAACTTACAATGGAGTGCAATGGGAAAATAAACATAACAGTGTATAAACAAGCAAGCGTGCAATGGAGAAAAAATATAATATAGTGAAAAATAAAGTGTGTAATAACGAAAAGCAGAATACGAAGAGTATAACGGAGAAAAACAATCAAACACATAACAGAATATAACGGAGAAAAAAGTAATATAAGGGAATATAGTGACGCGCACAGGGGGGGGGGGGGGCGGCCCATTGTCCTATTTTGGTTTTCTGAACCAATAAATGCTGGTTCTGCAGCCAGAGTAAGTGCCTAAAGAGCGAAAAGAAGGTCAGGAATGGGCATAAAAGGGTAAAAAGAGAAACAAGCTTAAAAAAGGGTTAATAAAAAAGACTGACTAGTAAAAAAAAAAGGTCTCCAGAAAAAAAATCCTCAGAGTGGCCTTTTACAAAAGTTGCCCCTGCCCTCTCGGTGATCTCTGCACGCTACTGAGCGAATACACAAGAGTGTGACGAACAAGTGGATATAATGGTCACAACAGTCCATAAGGACAAAAACAGAATATATGGAACATATTATAACGGAGAAAAGTCAATAAAATGGAATAGAGAAAAACTAGACAGAAGAGAAAAACATATTGGAGAAAAACAAAATATGCAATATAAAATATGTGACCTTTTCTCTGGACACAAGTATTTGGCTCCTTTTTTGAGACACATTGTAGTATACAATATACGGTCAGGGGAAAAAATGTAAAATGGTGAAAAATCAGTGATAGTCAGGGATATTCGTTTTTAGAATGAACTGATGTTTTAGAACAGTTTTGTTTTCATTGTTAGAATGAACCTTGTGGCCTCGCAAATTCCACACGCTTTGCTACTACCTTCTTGTCCCATTTTTTAAAATAAAAATTGAGAAAAATGCAGGTGCCATCCAGATGTAGTTATGATTCCAGGCCTGCAGAGTGAGCAGTTGACTCTGTGTAATTACGGTAAAAAAAAAGCACAAGTGTTTTGGTCAGGGATCCCGGGGAAAATCAGGGATATTCATTTTCAGGAATGAGTATGAACAATTAACCTATAACTAGGGATGCGCGAGTAGAAAAATTTTAATTCGAGTCGAGCCGAGTCGAGTTTGCAGCAGACGAATCGAGAGCCGAGTTCGAGTATAGAATGGAAATATTTTGTTTGCAAGTTTCTCTTTAATTTGTTAAGATAATAAAAATAAAGATGGTGCGTGACTGACTGTGTTGGTCATGCTTTTCCAGTTTTAAGGACATAACTTGAAAATGTTTCAGTTATCGACTTTTAATCTGCACCACTGGAAAGCTCTCGTCGAGACGATCGATTTGGTATAATTGAATGTCAAAATCGGTCAAACATTGGCAAAGTTATCGCATTTTCGCCGGATTTGAGTTTTTCAAGCAGCGAGCCGAGTTCGAGCACAAGTTTCATACTCGGCTCGGCTCGAATTTTACGAGTATCGCATATCCCTACCTATAACAGATGTTGCATTTTACAACAACTGCAAATCGCATATCAAAATGTACTTTAAAACATATAACTTTGTAATTTTGCTGAGTAGATTGGAGGGGTTGTTAACTGTTAGGTCACCCAACAAGCAATCACGACTCAAGAATTTGACCATTGTCCAGCCAGCCAAAATGAAAGAGGATTTCAAAACACATAAATTTCATATTAGAAACATCACTTTCAAACGTACCATTGTATTTGTTGCGGTATTTGGATTACTTGGATGTTTTTTATCCACCCCGAAACCAAATAAGCATTAGAAAGCAAAAACTAATTCGTTTGGTGTTTACGGAAAGGTTTAACTGATCCGAAGTCAAAACAGCAAAGGAACACAAACTTTCATGTAAGGTTTCATTTACCACAGTATTCCTGTACTGTTTAGTCCACGTGAAACCTTACTGCTGTAGTCAGCTGTTTTACAGTTTCTATTTTAGGATACGAGGTCAATTGGTGCATTGTACTTGGCTAAATTACATCGTTGAAAAATAGTAAAAAAACAATCTTATAATGTGATTAGTACAGACCTACAGATTAAGTAATTCAGGGTTTGTGCGACTCCCAGAAAACCTGAAAATGTCGTTGAAAATAAAAAATGAAATGCCAGTCAATCTTGAATCTGAAATCTTGAAAAGGGGTGTATGTATCATGAATAGAAAGAAGGAAAAGGAGACAGCTTGACTTGAATAATGCTGAAATATTTATCCCCGACAGTAGGCGAATGAGCCTATATTACGCACTATAATTATCATTTTTACAATAATTTTGAAAGTTGGGCTATGGTTTTAATTTGATTTACGTGCCTAATGATTGAATACAGCAGTAAGGTTTCACGTGGACTAAACAGTACAGGAATACTGCAGTATATGAAACCTTACAGGAAAGTTTGTGTTCCTTTGCTGTTTTGACTTCGGATCGGTTAAACCTTATCTTAAACACCGAATGAGTTCGTTTTTGTTTTCTAATTTGGATACTTTGACATACCAAGTTGATTTTCTGTACTCGTCGCAAACGCATTGAGTTTCGTCTCTTCGCTCGCTCATTCAGTGCAAGTCTTTCTTTTAGAAGTTGGTTTGTCAACAGCTCTCTTTCAGCGGCTTTGTCCTTTATTTGTAAGATAGGATGGCAAGCGAGATGCGCAACGGACATTTTAGCTTTAACACGGGAGAGTGACGTGAAACCATTGTGTGAACCAATTCGTAATTAGGATAATACTTCTTCTTCATGTTTCCTGAAAGTGCGGGTGAATTGTTGGCTCACCAGCATTGTTAGAATTTGCTTAATCTTCAGTCTATGCCTTGAATCTGGCGTTTGCTGATTGGCATTAGTTGAATAAAATCAATGCTTTCGGGGCACATACACGTAAAAACTTAACACTCGACAATTTCACAGACCATGGTAGATTTTAGATTTTGACACTGGCATTAAGACAGTGGTGAGGTTCCTCAAAATGTGTTAATGTTGCACGTGTTATCTACTTCCGCCATTGAAAAACCTGGATATATAGTCCTAGCTATTCCGACTAATTCAGACTAATTGAGAAATGCTGCTGTTTTTGATCCCTGCAGTCGGCAGTATGTGTACATAACTCTAAATACCGAGAGATATCCCTTTCTGGACTTGCACACACATTTTGTTACTGAAGAATACATCAGCCTGCACAGAATGGTGTAGCAATTTAGGGAGTTGTGCTATGACACCAACTACTTGTGTTTCGACTTGCTTCAGTTCAAGTAAGCCTATCCTCTTGTGGTATTGGATTGTTCCAAACAGTCCGAAAGCCTTTTATCGGGAATTGTGGACAATCAAGTCAAACTGAAGTTGAGTGGACATGCCACGCTCTTCTCACTAGCTACGGGAAAATGAATCTAAAGTTGGATAGGGGAAAAGTCGAAGTTGTTTATTAAATTGAAAAAAGACCTGGTACTCAAAACAAAATCGCGAAAAAAGAAAGATGGCTTTTTGGCATTGACATTGCTTGGTAGGATTTCGGCCAAAATGTGAGGGTTAGCGGGAGTGACGGCTGGGGTGGTATCTGCCAGAAAAAGGCACAAAGTAAAGCAAAAAATTCTAGCTTAACTCAAGCGACATCACAAGCAAGTGGAAGGTTCACAATTAGCAAGTGAACGAAGCAAAAAATATTGTCCCGTGGCAAAGGTCTCTACTTAAGGCCACCCAGGGTCTAATCGACTTTTAACAAACCTTTAACGAAGTTTGATTTAAACAGACTGGTGAGAAGAGGGAAAAATCTGAAAATTACAGGAACTTTTAGTAAAGACATTCTCCCCTAAAACTTAAAGACCAATTGGTGAAAACGGAATCGTATATTCGGAAGATTTACACGATGGAGACAAAGTCACTGGGTAGCCTATTCAACCATTACGGGTAAACACTGTTATTTCAACAGTTTTGGCGACAGTCTCTTCCTTGTCCGTATAGTTAAGTACTTGGAACCAGGAATTAAATAAAATTATGAACGCATGCAAAACTTTGACCAAATTTGGTGTGGCGATTGCTGTTTTACATAGGACGAGATGAGCTATCTATTGAAAAGTTACATACAAAACTAACTGTAAATAAACGTCTTCTGTATGGAAATCTTGCGCTCACTGTACTGTAATTGGTAAATTCGTTTTAGTTTCACAAGGAATTTCGTAAGCAGTAGTAGGTGAATGTTCACTCGATATTTTAGTAACAACAAAGTCTTTGTCCTGCTTTGCACCTACCAACGATTTCAGTACAGGACCTTTCCTAAACTATATTTGTGGCCTGTAATTCTCGGTTTCATTAAAAAGGCCAGGTTGTACAGTAGCAACCCACTGTACAACCTGGCCTTTTTAATGAAACCGAGAATTACAGGCTACAAATATAGTTTAGGAAAGGTCCTGTATTAACAAACCAATAACCTTTTTCTTCTAAAGGGCTTTTTATGTTGAAACTGATAATCATAAAACAGTTTTCGTGCACAAATTGTTTTTTTTTTTTGCAGCATCACTTGACAAGGTTACTTATCAGCTTGTTTGTGGCTTTGAAGTATTCTTTTTAATCATCCTGTAACATGCAATTTCTATCCATGTACACTTTAGTAAGGACATCACTGACATGCCTGGCGAAAGCCACATCCTAAGATAATTTCTTTTTAGCGTAAAAATTCCCATCCGACCCGTCTACAAACAATTCAACTTTTCTATACTAGACACAGTGGAGGCCAATTTGTCGGCGAGAAGAGTTAAGAAAGGAGGCAATTCGGTTCTAACATCCGTTTCCAGAGTACCAATCTGAGAATAATTTACGGCATCTTGAGGTTCAATAGCTGTTTGGACTCTAGTTAAATGCTTGTTTTGCATAACGTAATACAGTGTCGAAACTATTTTAAAGAAACTAATGTGTGTCATTACCGAGATCCTTTTACGGTTGCGTGTCTTCGTATGTTTAAATGCGACAATAAAATGTTATTATTTCATCGAGTTATGTCGAGAAATCTCATTAGCAACGATGTTTTAATTTGCTGTGTTTTTAAACTAATTTTTCGTCGCTTTATCTAATGGTAAAAACCATTTGTCTCTTTCGGGTTCCAGTAGAAAATCGAAAAAAAAAAGTGACAAACGGACAAAGTCGTTGCTACAGTCTTTTTAGCCTATTCGGCTGTACAGAAAAGTAATAAAAAAAAACAAATATAAAAAAAAAAGGAAAAGGAAGAAAACTCTGACTATTGTGAGGATAAAAGATTATGGAGAAAAACACAATATAATGGAGGAATTTTAATTAATCTATTAGATAAAATTATTGTTTGCTTAAACATAAAACGAAAAATTGCCACCTTCATCCAAACTAGATCAATAGGTTTTTTTTTTAATATAAAAACATACAACGTACTTCAGAATTTTAAATTCATCATACCAAGTTCTCTGCAGCAATGTGAAAATTTTCCCGCTCAGGGAGGTAAACAACAACTTTTTACTTTGTCTGTCTCGATTTTCGTACTTACTTTTGGTGAGCCTGAGGTTGACGTTGTCCCGCCACACGAATGGTTTTGCCTCCTTCGATAAGTTCGATTGCAATTTCTCGTGGCTTGAAACCACGAACGTTGACACAAACTTCAAACCTGTCTTCAATGTCTAGCACTCGCCCACGTCGAAGCACTTCTGATGGTGAACTTTCCAACAGATCTTGAGGACGTAATCTTTCTCCAAAAATGTCACTAAAAGAAAAATGAAGAAAATAAAAAAAAAGATAGAAGAATACAAATCTTGATCCTAATCTTTCTATAAATCTGGAAAATACATACAGCAGTCTCAGATAAAGAGATACCAAAGACACAATTTAAATAACCCAAATTTTCTGCAAAATTGTTCATGCAATCATTCAAGGAATGAAAGTCACCAAATTTAGAGGAAACTTACAAGTTGGCATAATCAGACCACAAGTAACAACATGTCCCTGACTAAATTGATTTTCCTTGCCCTAGAAAAAGCTAAGAGTAATTTTCCAGATAATTTGGGCTGTTAAACTAGGAAACAGGCTTTGGGCCTATCGTAGGTGGAGCGAACAGACCTTTATTTTAAATTTATATTTGGTGTTTATTTTAACGACTGTACCATATTTGTTAATGCTCCTTAAAAATAAAACGACACGTTTGTTACGGCTGGTGGGGCTGCCGCCGCTAATAATTTTGATAGTTTTTAACAACTCAAAAGATTCAGTAAGTTGGAAATGCTGCCACCAACGAAAATATTGAAGCGCACACCACATTATAATTTATCAGTAACGATCACAATATTATACGTCAAAAGTGGCTTAATTTTTAGTTGTCATTTTTATTTCGTAAGTAACAGCTGCATTTGAGATTAGGCCTATTAATTAAACTATTAGACGCAGGCATGTTGTTGTTTCGTGCTGTAGTGTCAATTGTCGCTACTGTTTAGTTAAGTTTTATATGTGTCACTTTGCCGTTAGTTGAATTTAATCTTAGAACATAAATTGCAGTTAATTTTTGTAAACTAATCACTGGAATCGTTCAGTTTCGTTTTGTCCTTTCTACCGCACGCTAGTAAGGTTCCTCTGAATAACATCTCACGTCCGCAGACGCACACCAGACGCACGTCCTTAGACACGCACCAGCCGCACGTCCACAGACACGCGCACCAAAGGCATGTCCTCACACGCGCTCCAGACACACGTCCGCACACGCCACAAGGCGCTAGTTCACACCAGTCGCTCGTCCGCACACGCGCACAAGCTCGTCCACACACGTGCACCAGTCGTTCGTCCGCACACACGTCGCTCGTCCGCACACGCGCACCTGATGCTCGTCCGCACACGCGCACCAGTCGCTCGTCCGTACATGTGCACCAGTCGCTCGTCCACACACGCGCACCAGTCGCTCGTCCGCACATGTGCACCAGTCGCTCGCCCGCACACGCGCACCAGTCGCTCGCCCGTACACGCGCACCAGTCGCTCGTCCGCGCATGCGCACCAGTCGCTCGTCCGCGCATGCGCACCAGTTGCTCGTCCGCACACGCGCGCACCAGTCGCTCGTCTGCACACGCGGACCAGTCACTCGTCCACACACACGTGCATCAGGCGCTCGTCTGCACACACGCGTGCCAGGCGCTAGTCTGCCCCAGTCGCTCGTCCGCACACGCGCACCAGTTGCTCGTCCGCACACGCGCGCACCAGGCGCTCGTACGCACACACGCGCACCAGGTGCTCGTACGCACACACGCGCGCCAGCGCTAGTCCGCACCAGTCGCTCGTCTGCACACGCGCACCAGTCACTCGTCCACAC
>JAHWFP010182148.1:0-55703 GCA_023313725.1 Lithobius niger
TTACTGAAGTAAGTATTTAGGTTAGTAAAAACTAATTTTACCTTTTAAAATTATCGTTTCTTACTACCTGCAAATACTTACTTCAGTAATTATGCTGAATTTGTCATTCAGGCGGTGGGGAAAAACCTCACTGAACCCGGGAGAGCTTGCCTACTACTGTTTAAACATGGAATAAGTCAACTTACCACTTTCACACAGTTGGTCTCGTCTCCTCTTCCAGTTACTTCACTGGCGTGCTCAGTTGACTGGGTGTCCCTAGTCTACACTCGAGGTGACTCCCTCAGTCTGAGTTGGCACTATAGTTCATTCACCAGTGTGTACCTCCGTCTGGGTGTCTCCAGTCTACACTAAGGGTGACCCCATCCGGTGGAACGTCATTAGAGCTCCTTTCCTGCCACCACATGACCCCTCACCACGTTCTCTCCTCTAAGCCCACAAGCTTCCCGCAGGTAATGTTTGATGAAGGTGGTACTGCTATTCCATGAGCACGCTGTTACCACCTCATCCAAAGGTGTGCCACAACCATACGCCCATGATGCGGCTAATGCCCGAAGCTCATGTGCTCTAACTGTAGCGGGGAGATCTTCGTGATCCTGTCCGTTCAAGTATGCTCTTTTAATTACGGCACAGATCCATTTCCCCAACTTGAAGGGTGACACTCCCTTATCCATAATCTCACCACTGTTTGAGTCCACATCCAAAAACAGTGGAGTATGCTTGTTATGAACTTGCAGTCCTCCTTTATTTTCTGTTTTGGATAGGTAGAACCGCAAAGCTCTAATCGGACACTGCAAACGTTCCTGGTTCCCTGGTTGTCCACACCCTTTTAGAGCTTTAATCCGTACAGGCTTTGGTGTTGTTCCCGGTTTGCAATTTTTCGCTCGGAAATGGGCCGGAAACGTCAAAAACACCTCCGACCAGTCTTTGGAAAACCGAATATGACAGTCATCCCTGGTGAAGGCTGCCAACTCACTTTGGCGTGCTGCCGAGGCCAAAGCGACTAGAAATACTGTCTTCTAGGATAGAGATAGAATGGACGCATTTCTAGCTGGCTCATATGGGGCGCCCATTAGACTTTGCAGCACCAAAGGCAGATTCCATTTGGGGAACAATTTCGTTTGTCTTGGTCTCGCATTTTCAAAGGCTGTCATCTGTTTGGAAACCACCACATTGGAAACAGTCTTTGGATCCCCTACGAATGTCAGCACCGAGTTAATGGCCGAACGATAGCCCTTGATAGCACTTGGGGACAAGCCTTTGGTAAACAGCTCTTCAAAGAAAAAAGTCAGCATTCGTAGGTCCGGGTTGCATGGGTCGCAGTCTGACTTTACACACCACTCGAACTACTTTTTCCATTTGGCATTGTAGTTACGTTGCGAGGACTCCCTCAAACACTTTGTAATCCTGGAAGCCACTACCTCCTTAAATCCCTCCTTCACCAAATTCTTCCTCAGAGTTTCCACCCTTGAAGATTCCGCATGGAAGGGTTTTGGTGCAGGGTTCTCCCCCGATGCTGGGATAAGAAGTTCTCTGTGATTGGCAGAGGGATCGGATCCATCGTTTTCAGCTCCATCAGCTCTGGGAACCATGGAGCTGCTGGCCACCAGGGGGCTACTAGGATGAACTGTCCTTTGGCCACTCTCAACTTGTTGATCACTTTCAACAGAAGTTTGAACGGCGGGAACAGGTACGCATTCAGTCCTTCCCAGCTGATTGACAGCGCGTCCGTTGCCCAGGCCCTCGCATCCGGGAACGGGGACACAAAACATGGGAGCTGAGTGTTGTAGTGGGTTACAAACAGATCCACCGACGGGGTTCCCCACTGACGAAACAGGGCTTTGCAAACTTGAGGGTCCAACATCCATTCCGTAGTCGGCACCTGTGAACCCCGGGACAACTCGTCCGCCCACACGTTGAGACTTCCTGCTATGTGGCGAGGAACCGGCGAGATTTCGTACCGCATGCAGATCTCGAACAGGATGGAGGCTTCTTCCATAAGACATTTCGAATGCGTGCCCCCACCTTTCTTCACATACGCAACAGCCGTAGCATTGTCGCATATGATGCCCACTGCCTGACCTCTCAGCCTTAACTTCCAGGCAAGGAGGGCTCTCCAAACTGCTCTGAGTTCCAGAACATTGATATGCAGGCCCTTCTCCTCTTTGCTCCAAATGCCTGATGCAGTCTCTCCGGCAAGGTGAGCACCCCAACCTGACAGGGAGGCGTCCGAAAACAGGAGCAACTCCGGAACGGGCTCGTGAATGGGCACTCCCACTTGAAGGTTTTCCTTCACCGTCCACCACGCCAAGCTTTGCCTCGGGAGGTCTCGTAGCGGAATGATGTCCATCCAACTGTTCCGTGGCTGCCACGCTGTCTTCCGAAACCAGTGAATCGGTTTCACTCGCCAGTGGCCTAAAGGTACAAGTCTGGCATTGGAGTCCAAGAGTCCAATGAGCGATGCCAACTCCTTCGCCGTTACCTTGGTCCTTCGGACGAATGTCTTCACCGACGTTCTCGTCTTGACGAACCTCTCCAGTGTTGGTTTTACGAACATTTTCACAGTGTTGAACTCTGCACCCAGGAACACAAAACAAGTGCTTGGAACTGGCCTGGACTTCTTGAGGTTTATACCAAGACCTAAATGTGAAAACAGGGAACTGCACATTTCCCACTGCTGAGTCAGAAGAAAACAGTCCTTGTTTCGAACCAGCCAATCGTCCAAATATGCATGAGCTTTGATGTGATGTAGGTGCAGGTATGCAAGCACTGGTTTCAGCATCCGGGTAAACACGTATGGAGCCGTCGCTAAGCCGAAGGGAAGAGATTTCCATTAACGATTTCCCCCCCCCGCCACAAGGCGGAACAGATGCCGAATCGCAGGATTGAGGGGAACGTGCAGATACGCATCCTCGAGGTCGATCGAAATGGTATACTCTTCGCGCTGGAGCGAGTCTCGAATTGATTCGATCGATTCCATCTGGAAATGTTCCTTTGCGAGGTGTTGATTGAGTTTCCGAAGATTGAATATAACTCTGGAACCTCCTCCCTTCTTCGGAATCACCCTTGCTGGACTCCAAAACCCTGGACCGGGAGGTGCTTCTTCTACCGCCCCCTTCACAACCAGCAGATTGACTTCCTTGATAAGTTCTGGGATTTCGGAACGTCTTACCAGCCAGTCTGGCGGGCAGTCTGTAGTTACAAGCCTGGTGACGAATGGCGGTGTGTATCCCTCTTCCAGAGTTTGGATGACGAATGGGTCCGACGCAATCCTCTTCCAATGTCCAAGATGTCTGGCAATCCTTCCCCCTACCTGACGGTGAATGGGGGGGCGCCCTGACCATGGCCAGTCACAGACGTGGAGGTCTTTTACCCCTTCCCCGGAACGATCCTCAGCCACGCTGGTAACTCCCTGATCCTTTCCCGCGCGACGAGGAGGGGGGATGGTCACGAAAGGGCGAACGATCCCTTGACTTGTCCACTGGCTTTTTGCTGCTACTCTTTCCTCCATATGGCTCATTCCAATGTCCTGATGCTGGGTGTTGGATTTTAGCATATGTTGTCTTGCTTCGAGAGCTTCCAGGGTTCGTGCTGACCGATGTTCGGGCAGGTCGAACCTTCTCCTTGAGTTCTGGGGCCAATACAAGTAACTGTCCATTAAACAAGTCTCCAGAGCCATGAACTGGCAAAAGTCTCAACTTGCCCACTACATCCGCCGGGACCCCAGTTGCAGATTCTAGGAGGGCGTCTCGACGCCGAAAGGCATTGTTCATGAGTAGCCGGCATTGCCAATTTAAACTATCCTTGTGGAATGAAGACGCTCGTTTAAGAAGATGCATACATTCCCTAATTGTTTTATTTTCCCTGAGCTCCGGGTTGACCAACGCCATCGCCTTCAAAGCCGCAGTTGATGACGAGTAAATAAGCTCTGCTTGAGAGCTTGCTCTCATGCTGGCTCTCAACATGACATCATCCTCTTCAAATTGTTGAGTAGGAGTTTTAATGAATGAGGGGTTCTTGAGAACCGAATCCAACTCGGTACTACACTGTTCAGTTACATACTCGGCTTCCTTGTAGGTCCGAAACCTCTTCTTATTCGGGGCTCCTTTTCCGACTGATTTCAAAAACATATGTGTTTTCTTCGGGTCATGCGGTGGCAGGGGTTTTGAACAAGTCACAGGCAGTTCGTTTTTCCTAGTCAACGACTCAATGTTTAGTAGTTGCCGAAACAAAACTGCTGATTGCGGCAGATGGGAGGTGCGCTGCTTATAACATCCCTCATTTGCCAACGTATCCATGGGTGGATCCTCTGCATCCTCCACAGGCGGAGGCCCTTCCTTGAAAAACCGAGTGTGTCTCAAGCATGCAAACCTCCGTAAATTCGCCCACGGGATATAACCTGGGCCTTCATTGAACGGGTCATCTGTGTTATCCCCTTCCGACTCGTCGCCACTCTCAGAAGCTCCGTTCTTGTGCTCTTCACTAGCTTTTCTTCTTTTAGACAACCCTTTGTCTATACTTGAAGCCACATTTCCTCTCCTCTTCCTTGAATCATTTCCAACTCCAGAACCACCCTGGGTGGGTTTAAATTCCATACTTGAACTCAAATGATGAGCATCTTCCAGACGTAATGATGACTGCCTTTCAATCGGCGACATGCGGCGACAGACTGGCGACACACGGCGGCGGTCCGGTGACACGTAGTTAGTAGGTGAGGAACAGGCGGCGACACAATGGCGACTGGCTGGCGACACACGGTGACGGTCCGGCGACACGTGGCGGCGACACGGTGACGACTGAGCGGCAACGGGCCGACTGTTCTCCTCACGCAGTGGCGACAACTCAGCGACATGCGGCGACTTGACGCCCGTCGTGTTTGACGCCATAAACGAGCTCATTATGTCCAGTAGTTTCGTAAATTTGTCCTCACTGGACTTTACTACTCCTACAGTTTTGCGTGATTTTTCGCTTGAGTGCTCATATGAACCGCTATTCCCCACACCGGGAGCGGCCATTAGAGTACTGTCATTTCCTGACCTGCGAGTGGACGCCCTAGAAGATTTTCCTTTCTTCGCCGAGCTCTTCACTAGGTCCGTACGGCCGCCGGACTTGGATCTAGGCGCAGTCTTAGCATCTCCGACACGTGGCGCCTCCTGACGGCACGGCGACTGCATAGCTGGTGACTGCATCGCCGCTGACGACTTGATGTCCGTCACAACAGACACATCGGTTCCTAATTTTTCCAATGATTTTTCTTCTTCATTGGCTAACAATGGTTGCAACATGTGGAGCATATCAGTCATTAGGGCGCCGAACTTCTTTTCCATCCCAGACACTGCCGAATCCACCTTGTCCGTAATTCGTTGCTCCATACGAGTTGCTTTCGCATTAAAAATTTCGTTGGCTGTGGTCTGCATCGACGCCAGCCACTCTTCATTTGAGAACGGCACCTGTCTTATTCCATCCTCCACCAACTTTGCATCATTCGACACCACCACACTTTCATGAATTTCAGCAAAGTCATTTTCGTTTGTTAACGCCATCTTGTTTTCTCCCTCTAGTTGACAACCTGCAGCCGTTTCGTCCTCAACCAAACCTGCCGCTGCAGCCCTGGCCCTTTGATCTGCTTTTTGATCCGATTTCTTCCACGTATGCAAAATGTCCTTCACAGTTGAACGATGATGTAAATCGCACAATTCACATACTTTGGTGACGAAGTTGCAGGGCCTGCACTCACGGCAAAGAGGGTGAAAATCTCTTGACTATTTCTTGCAGCTACACGCATCAAATTTCTTCGAATTGAGTCTCTCACGTAATAGGTCGTTTGAAGCTTCTATCGTGGTCATAATTATGCTCAGAAATGTTGATAACTTTGCTTCCCAACTCGAAAACAAAGGCAGCGATGCCAAACACGTCCTACCCTAACAACGTGCTCAAAATGTGATGCAGGGAACAAACAAGATGGCGGCCTCCTAGTGAGGAGTAGCAGCGCCCCTGGCGGGAGAGGAGAGAAAGTTTGGATTCAAGCTAAAAAGGGAGTTTTTAGTTGATAAATGAGCAGTGATAGCGTAAAATGATGATTTTAAGCATAATTACTGAAGTAAGTATTTGCAGGTAGTAAGAAATACGCGATCGCAAAATTTCCATTTTCCCGCAAAATTCGCAATTTTTGCCCAAATAAACAAATTATGACTTACTTTTCATCAAAATTTCATTAACTTGGCAGTAAAGTAAGGTCATCTGTTCGTTACTGGCAGCTGTTTTGAAGTGGAATTTAAATTTTTTAAACTTTATTCATATTGTGCACCACTTATGAGGCCTATTTTAGGCTATTTTCTATCAACAATTTTGTGATGTTTTGTTTAATTACAAAATTCAGCAAATCTTGCAACATGATGTATCGCAAAATTACCTTTTAACACCGCACATTTTAAAAATTCTCGCAAAATTTTGCTTTAAAATATCGCGGAAAGCACGGGTCCCTACTTTTGTCCTTTAATATGGGATCTTATGAACTCTTGTCGTCAAATTTTGGACCTTCGAAATTAACAAGTTTAAAATTTTTAACAATTTTCATTTGAAAAATGTAGTTGTTTCTGCATTAATACAAATCCAAATTTAGTGGCGATAGGTTAACAGAAAATCAAACAGCTAATTCGGTTTTTGATTTTACCTACCCGATTTTCATGAAGTACAGCTTTAGTTCACGTTACTGTTTTAACTAAAACCAAGGCACTGATTGATGGACTAGCAGACGAACTAGTAAATCAAATAACTCTGCATTAATTTTTTTTGATTTATTTGAGATCACAACTTTTGACTGCGATAACTTGGCAGAAGTCCTTACGCAGAGTTTGTTTTATGCACAGTTTGTTGATATTTCTGCTTTACCTAAGAAACGTTTTAAATCGTGGCAGTGATATTGTGTTTTGGTATACTAATACGCCAGTAATTTTCTACCCTCCTAAAATACCAGTTACGAGTTGGTCCACGCTAAAACCCCTTCTGAGCGGCACTGTCTAACAGAAAAAGAACTATAGGAAGTAAAATAGCAACTCAGTTTTCAGTTTTGCCAATTGTGTACGATTTTCGCGAAGTTAATTGTTATCACGACTTTAAACTCGGTGGGGATACAGTTTTGTCCATTTTTTGTTTTTATTTTCTACATTATCTGTGATACTTATAAGTTATGGTGGTGACATAGCAAACAATACGGCCAAGTCAATTTTTAATTTCGCCAACTACGCAAGTTTTCGCGGAGCTTCTCTTCCCCCACTCCTTACAGTCCAGCTATGCAGGGAAGCAAATAGAAATGATCAGGGGCAGTGTTTCAGCTACTCCCAAGCTACACAGAAGTGTTGCGAAAACTGATGGAAAAAAAAGTATTGTAAACTTTACTTTCCAACTGACGAAATGATGTTAATAATTAACCAGTACTCTTGGAAACTGGAATTTGCAGTGAAAATTTGTCCGATTTTGCCAACTCGAATTTGCCAACTGTATGTGTTTCTTGGATGGTTGGGGGGGGGGGGGGAGCTCCCCCCCTACCCCCCCAGTCGCTTCGGCCCTGACCTTGGGCTGTGCAGAGGGACATAGTATTTGCAACATCACGTAGATGTTTTTAAATCGGTCTTTTCTAGAGGGTTAAGCAGGGCCAAGGAAAACAGGGCCCAACCCTTTAATGGACACATGTCCTCAGTTGGGTCAGTTGCTGTATTCGAACCAGCATTCATTTAATTTGGAGACGAGGACGCTGTTGCTTTTTTCCCAGTCATGTAGATGGTTTTTTTTTTTAAGCCACACCGTTCTTTAAAACAGGGTTCCACCAACCTGGAATTTAAACTACATTTGAAACTCGGGGAAAAACCTGGAAAACTCGGAGGAAAAAAATTCCCATCTAAAAGTTCAGCCTTTTTAACACAAAACTGGTAAAATGTGTGAAAAAAATTCCTTCCTAAAATTTCGGTAAATTGCCTGGAAAATGACTGCAACTACTCTGGAAAATCTGGAAAACGCAGGAAAATTGCTTTTAGTATTTTGCTGGAAACCCTGTAAAAGGTTAAAAAAAATACATGATGTAGTTCGATGTTTGTTGGTAGCAGCGCTGACATCGGAAATCCTTACGTTTAGCGTTTTTTTTAACAAAAAGAATGTAATATTTGTAAGCCTTGCTTTTGTAAATTAGATGTTTATTCGTTTTGTACAGTGTCGTGGAATGAATTTCAACATGAAATTTACATTCAATTTATTTCATTGCATAGTCAATACATCTACTTACACATAAAATTCCCAAATTAATCCATCCCTAAAAAATAATATGTTTTAACTACCGTAAACCACTTTTATCCAATTGAAACATACAGCATAACAAAAAATCATGTTTTTTTTATACATTTGAATGTAAAATTATTACTGTACAATTCAATAATATATTTTCTGTTTCGTATTTACAAAGTGTTAAAAAATATAATTAACGTGTTTAAAAATGTGCTAGGGCTATTGCTGGTAGTTTGATGAAAATGAACAAAAAAAAAATAAAAAATGAAGCAAACAAAACGTTAGCAAAATTGTACACGCAAGCATAGAATGTAACCACACGGTATGCACATTTTTAAAAACTTAAATCGTCTTGTTAGTGCATATGACTTTGGTTTGGAATTTAATGTTTAAAGGTACGGTATTATGCATGACTTGAGTCAAGTTGGTACAAATATTGCATTAGTGTAAAAATCTGATAAAATATTTTGATTCTTCACTGTATAGTAAATTACAAAAATACACATTCAAAAAATACGTTTTTTTTGTTTTTGTTTTCACAATACAATTATGAGAAAAACGGGTTATAAAAGTTATCCATCGTCACAATCAGTGATCATTCATTATAGGAACTCAACCATACTCGGGTTAAAGAAAAGCACATTTTTCTTTTTCCTAAACTGTTTGTAAAGCATGTAGGTCGGGGAAATGTACGGTTAGTAGCTACTGTGGATTTGTCTAGTTTGTTAGTACTAAGTTTTATAATTAGAAATGTATTAATTTAACCACTTCGAAGTAAACGAACCCTAATTGCTGTTCAAATTTGCATCTTTTGTGATGTAAAATGCAACTAGGGAATAAACTTCCTCATTTAGTCAAGCATGAACTTCCCTACTTGGGAAGGTCGTCATGACAATAAGAAACAAACAAAAAAAAACTTCACATTTACTTGAACAAGCCAGTTGTTTCAAATAAACTAGCAGCCACAAACATACAACGGAATAATAGCTACTACTGCAGTTTAACTAATATAATAAAATTAATAATGTACTATAGACAACGAGTGATCAGGGTAAATAATGCAGTTTCCATGAAGTGAAGATGAAAAATTGGTACAGCTTCCAGTCAATTAATTGTATGCCAGCTAAGATTGGGGCTTCGAACCGTTGATGCTGGCCATCGATTAACAAAATAAAGTTTGTGTAGACGTGTGATGCACTTTTTAAAATCCCCCCTGTGTTGGTTGCTGGAAAAGCTTTCATCGAGTCTTCACTGGGAGTCGAAGAACATTAAGCACTATTGGGTGAACACACTTTTCTTGTGGTGTGCTCCGTCCTTGCCACACTTCTTCGAAAAGGAACATACTGAAACGATGTCATTTGTGGCCCTTACTGAATCCCAACGAAGCAATCTTTGCGTCTTCACGCTGCGTGAATTTAAAATTGAAAATCCACTTTTTTTGTTTTCCTCAGACGTGCATTGAAGTGAAATTCCAGCAACTCAACTGACTGACTGGCTGCAGTAAAAATTATAAAAATGCGCAATAGGTAGTTGCCTAAAACAAAATTGCGAGTGAGTAAATACTAAATAAATGTACAATACAGAAGGGTCTGGAGAAAGCTGCTTCTAAACCAATCGCTGATCGATCGCAGCAGCATTGCTGGGCACACTGGAAGATGATTGCTTGAGCTTTTACAACTTTCAAACCATGGCCTATGTTGATGAGCATGCGATGACAACTATTGTTAATTCATCACCTTCGGATCCTCATGATAATAACCGTAATGATGAGGAATGTGGTCAGCCACGCAATCGTGACAAGGTAGCCTCGCCAAACGGGGAATTCCGTGATGCCCCATCCACGCGACAACATGTCACGCAGTGCTTCTACTGGATAAGTCTGTGGAAGCCAATAACTGATGTAACGTAGGAATTGTGGCATACCTTCAATTGGCCAAATGATACCTAGGAACAAAAATAACTTTGTTTTAGTAAGTTTTGAGGAAACCGTGCAAATGGACATATCATTTTTGCTTTTGTTCAATGACTTAGGTTGCATCAATTTAATAGTTCAATACCAATACTGGATCGGATCCGCGGCCAATACAGCTGTACCGAATCAAACAAACCAACCTAAACATGGCCGAATAGAGGGTGTTTGGTTCGGTTCGGTGTTCGGCATATTTCGAACGTATTTCGACTTCTAGTTGACGGATTTTGACGTTTGAATACACCATTTTGAAGGTTTTTTCACCAGCTTTCTGATGGCACAAACCACAGGTTCCTAGCTCTAACAATACAGAGGTTATGAAGGAAAATGTAAAGACATAGGAGATTAGGAGATTTCTTTATGCTCCAACTTAGTTTCCACATCTGCTCACTTACACGTCCATGTGAACATAACAGCCTATGGTAAATACGAATCTTTGCGAACCAAGTTGTTTTACGTTTATTTTACAGGTTGATTGGTTTGGTACATTCTTCTTCAGTTCGGAGTCGTTTGGTAGTTGGTTCTTTAGAGTTCGTTCCATTTGGTGAGTATTCGGTACAGCCTTAGTTGCCAATATTAGTGGTATCGGTAACTTTCGCCGAAATATTGATAACTTGGGTGGGAATCGTTCAAAGTTACGACACGCAGTTCATGGCGTTTGGCTCAGATCATCACTAAGCATCTTCCTAGCTAAGTTTATTTAAAATATTTGTATTAATAATTATTGGAATTTTAAGAAAAATACACCACTGACAAAAAATTGGGTATAAGATTCCCGGTACCGATAATGGCAAAAATTTTAAAACCGGTTCGGGATCGGTAAAGTTGGTATCGGACTATGGGTGCAGTCTTAGTAAAACCGTTCCATACTAGGCTTCAACCGGTCACAACTACACCCCGACACTTTCACACTGGACCCCACTGTTTTTAAGTGCTGTTAGAACTTGGATCTTATTCAGCACTAATAGGCACATCGCTAAAGTCATCATTTAGGCAATGTTCTGCACTGACAGACAATACGCCATACGGAAATGGAGAGTAAAAAGGATGAAGCTTAATACACGAGCCAACGCTACCTAACTGTAACGGTTGCCAGTGTATGGCCCAACAGTATGTAAATAAGGGTGTGCAAAACTCGAAAAATGCGAACCTAGTCGAGCTCCGACTTGCGCTCAAGCTCGAATGGACCCTTTCTTACAAAAGCTCAAAGGTTCGAGTATTTCGAGTTTGTCATACGAAGCATTGCAGAAATGAATAAAACTAATTAATGAAAAAAAAAATCATCATACATTCTTATATGTTACAGAGTAAATTAGTTTTGAATTTATACTCTTAGCCTACCATCGAAACTTAGCAAGGTTGACAAGATATTTCAACGTGTGTTCTGTGGCAAGCACAATTTTTTAATTGAACTTGGCAGTTAACATTGAGCTTGAATTAACAGTTTTTGAAAAACTCAAACTCGACTCGAGAGTCGAATCATTGGCCAAGCTCAAATTATTGAGCTCGCACACCCGTACATGTAAACTAGTATCAACTACAATACGGCTCAACTCAGCAGTAACTGCAACCACGACCATTGTGCAGTCCAACACTTCCTTCAGACAGGAGTATAACCCAACACTATCAGAACTGTAATTACGACCGATGTTAAGACTATCTTGTAAGGTTTAACAGTAAAAGTTTTAACTTTTTCTATCTAACTGTTCTTAACCTTCCTTCATAACGGTACTCGAAAGTTACGCTAGTAGGGTTTGTCTTGGAGGTAGAAAAATTACTTACCACTGAGTAATAAATTGGGGTAAAATGATCCTAAGGCAAACATTATGGCAGAATGTTCTTCATCACAGAATGCAGATATTAGTAACCCTAAAAACAAACAAAAAAGTAAATACGAATAAGTATGATCTCGTGCACTTTACACAATATGGATGTTCCAATGAATCATAACTTTTGTGTTGTAGATCCATTAGAATTCTTATAGAGAATATACTTGAATTCACTGAAAGGCAAACGTGGTGACCCATTGGGTGAACAATGCAGACTTACCGTATGCCATGCCACATGTTCCTTGCACTATAGTAAGCAAGATAACCCAACCAGCGGGACCACGGCATGGAACGTTGAAAGCCACAATCATGAATAGCAATGAAAGACCAACTTGGACAATCATGACGAAAAACTGTGTGATAAAGTGACCAAGCATAATTTCCACAGTGTTAACACCTGGAACATAACAGAAAATATGTTAAAAGTTGAATAATTGCTAAGGGCTCCCGATACGTATTGCTTCGCAATTTAAATCATCAATGGTTTATAACTTATAAGGCTCTTCAATACTGATACTGTAGTTTGTTAGACTTATACCACACGCCGTGGCTGTTTGCTGTGACGTGCATATCACGTGACTGGGCTAGTCCAATCAGACGGCCAAACTGGCCTTGTTCTCGTTCGTCATTGGCTAACTCATGGTGACGTCACGGCAAACAGCCATTGCGCATGGTTTAGTAGTTATGACCCTGCTATAGCCACAAAGGATTTGTTTTGAATTTTTCAGCTGCCTGGAAATAAAACAGGCCCTTTTTGCTCCTGACCATTTTCAATAAATAAAAGATAAAAATAAAATTTGCATGCGTCATTTTCTTTGGGAAACTTTTTGGCCTGAGAAACTTTTTTTTAAATTTTATTTTGTCCGACCCGAGAAATCAAAAGCAAGAATCATATAATCAGGCTGGGGATTATCTGTACATCACAGCAGTTTGGAATTATTACCTATCACAGTTTATAACTAGGCAAGATGTAGAATTTTCGTAATCTAAATTTTCTGAACTTGGCACCATTCATAGAAGGGTTAGATGTATTCTTTAATGCCTTTAGGCCACGAAAAGAAGTTTGCTTCTCCGGTATTTTCATTCAAAAAGTAACCAGGCCACCAGGCTTTTTATTTTATTGGAAGTAACTAAAGTCTTACTTTCAACTGCTCAGAACACTTGCATCTTAATTTTACGGAAAAACTTGCAAAACACTTAATTTTACGGAGCTGAAAGTGGTTAATTTAGGCTAAATAATACTTATTTTCAGCTAACTGAATTGCTTTTCCTTGTAACGGTAATAAATTTAGTTTGAACTAGCAAATAAAAAGCATCGACAAAGGGCAAATTTGACCACCAGACAGGGCCTGAGAAACAACTAATTTTTTTTCGCAGCCTTAGATCTCCTCTTTAATGTCTACGGATGAACACAGCAAGTGCCCTGATTACTGGCTAAACTAAGCAGCATTTAACATAAACCTCACAGCACTGCTCTGTAAAGTTGAACCGAACAAGGCTGAACAGAGTTTGTTCGGTTTGGTTCGGTGTTTCAAAAGAAAAATACCTAACTGAACATATTTCCACTTCTACTAGTTGACGGATTTTGATTTTAAAGTTTGTAATTCTGGCAGATTATCAACACTGGGATGGAAAAGCGTGGTAATTTCTCATTATCTTATTTTTCAAGGAGTGAAATAGGGAATATTTTATAATCGGAATATTTGCAGCCATAAATCGCCTTGAAAACGCTTCAAGTGTTTGCATTATCTTAAAATCGTTGAAAATTTTAGCATATTACACCTGCCCCGAAATTGCCGAAAATTGTATTTGAGACTATATTGCATGCACTTGAGGAAAATGAGCGAGACATTAATAATTTTGCCGAATCTTCAAGATTCGGATTCGGCCGATCCCTACCCACAATACTAACCTGCAACGTACGATCGATCTAACAAGCCTTCTTTTCTTTCCAACACAAAAGACAAAGCCGTCAAACCCACTGCCATGAAGTACGATATACTGAAGAAATAAAAAAAATCAAATGAGTATCCCTCTGTAAATCTACAGGCGCATCATTTTAAAAATTAAAACCATTGTAAAACTTTACCTCAGAATGATACCAGGTGCCATGAACTCAGTAAAACTTGGCCTTGAATCTTTGAGACCATAAATAGGATCCCCAAACTGGAAAACACGAAACATTAAGTTATTATAGTTGATCTGGTTTGACAAACAGATTAAACAGTAAGTACATTTTGAAAACCCTACGCGCTGCTTAGGAATGGAGTTGGATTTACGGAATGCTTGCTAGGTTATTTACATACAGAATATTCAGATACCAATACAACTAATGTCTCACTGCAACGTTGCCTGAAAGTGAAATGTTACGCAATGTAAAATATGAAAATTGTCTTCAGAATCTGTTAAAATTGCATTTCTGGGGTGAAAGGTTCCATCTGCATTTAGGCCAGAGAACATTTTTTTCCCGTATCCAATTTGAACTATTTTTACTAATCTTAACCAATACAATTATTAAAATTTAGCTGATGCTAAACCTAAAACTTAACCCCAATGCCTTAAACAACCATCTTGTACTGTAAAATTTTCCTTGCATATCAAATAATTATGTAAATATAAAATTGGTGTAGGGCTACCAGTAATTAACAGTTAAAAAATTCTACAATACATGTGTGTTTACTCTAGTAAGGCTCCAGCATTATTGATAGTTTCACAGTAGAAATACAGTGGCAATCATACTGATCTACATGGCAGGGGCGTAGCGAATGCCCCCCCCCCCCCCATCCCCTACAATTTTTTCAAGTCAGCAAAAGTCGGCAAAATCAAAACGTTTTTCAGCGAAGTTGTAATACCGACAGCTAACAGCATTTTCAACTTTGATCCAACTTTGGGCGTGCAGTTTTTTTCAAAATAAAAAGTAAATATATCTCTTTCTTCAGATCCAGAATTTATAAATTCTTGTTTACATGCATATTCTAGTTTTATTAAGGTGACCTTGACTTCTTAAAGCTGGATTAGCAGTGGGGTACGGTAACAAAAGAAGGAAATTCTATCGATTATAGAGTTGGATGCTTCTTCACACAAAGATTCCCCCTCCTCTCCAGAAAGACGAGTTCAATCGTTATCAACCGGTTTAATGCCGCCACCAGACCATTGCTTTCTGATTGATCAACAGGTTAACAGTCGGCACCATGACTACTGTATTGCCCGATTTAAGCGATCAGATTGCTGCTTAGAAGCCCATTATAGTCCAGGGAAAAAAATAAAGTTGGAGTGTCACGAATATAGAAGTACTGTCATTTTGATAGAAAAACTGTGCAAGTATAATGAAATGCTCTTCCACCAAACTCTTTTTGAGATAGCTTCAAGAAAAACCAATGCAAAAACAAAGACAAGGTAAATCTAAAATTTTTTGTAGCCTTATTAGCTAGCTGATATGATCCGAACAAGGAACAGGTATCCTTGACTATAAAAACTTTTTACCATAAAAAATACTTAAAACATTTGAGGACTCTACCTAAAAGAAACTGTTTTTAAGGTTTTACGTTGTTTGTTGAATACTACAAATAAAAGGTTTCCTTGCTCGCGTCACATAATAGAGGACTATCTTAACGATACGCCTAGTTAAAATACTGAATCTATAACCATAGCTATACATTTGTACCGAAAATTACTGCAAATAAAACAGCACCGAATAATGACATTAAATGAAAACTTGAACATTGCTACCGAAAGTAGCCATGTTCTAGTTTTTATTTAACCTTCGAACTATTAGTCGGTGCACTTAACTTGGCGATGTTTTGGTGTGTTGATTTTACTCCTTTGAAGGGCCGAACCATTCGGAACTTGGCGGTCCCTTTTACCAGTTTTGGTTTTTGATATGATACCTTGTTAACAGTAAGAGAACATAGCTGCTTGGGGTTTGGACCAATGGAAAGCTAGCGAAAAATACCTACAAAATGGTGTATTCGAACGTCAGATTCGGTCGACGAAAAGCGAAAATATCTTCGATTTGGTTTATTACCAATCTATCTGGATTTTATCTACCATTACTGCAAATGTCGGTAAAGATCGGGATCAGTAAATGGGATCAGCCCATCCGTATTGAAAACCCTAGACTTTGTAACTACAGTATGACTATAAAGACTGCAGTTACAATATTGAAGGTATGGAGGGATGGTTAATGCACTTAACTAATTACTAGTCAGAGAAGAGTGTTAACCTCTCTGATGATCATCGCTTTTTTCTTTTAATTGTAGTACGGTAATCTAAAATAGGAGTCATACCTCAAGCGGCAGTTCTGCAACTCCCGGATTCACGCCGTTTTTCTCCAGCATGTTTCTAGAAAACTGTTGCAGAGCACGAACCAGCTCTTCACGTAAAGAAAACGCAATTTGCTGATCTGCAAATAAAACAATGTTCTTACAATACCATGTACACAAAAGCAAAAGAAAAGTGTATTGACGTATAGTTAAAAGTCGGTCATTGTTCATGACCGAAAATAGAAATCTCCACATTTAAATTTTGAACTTTCTAGCAGCATTACACCGCAACATTTACATGCATTCTTCTACTTTCCATGTCAGTAAAAGAAAATTTCCATGATTTTTCTTGGTAGGGATGAGATTTACCACAGCTATATGCCACAATGCAGTTAAGAAGAACTGATGTTAGGTTGTAAAAAAAAATTGAAGGTTGCTCAGCACGTGCTGGTCCTTAAAATAGGTATGGGTAAGACCTTTTTATTCATTTTCGTTTGTCACGTGGCTGAAAGGGGTTTGGTTCATTGATTACCGGTTTCAAACCTGACAGATGACCACTAGCCAGCTCCAAAACATAGCTCTTCCTAGTGGCGACCACCATGTTTAACCGGAAGCTGTCCCTTCTTGTGACCAGGACCTCAGCGCGACGCAATCAGTTGGTAACTACCTCTATGGTCGTTCCAGTTTTCTCGAAATGGCTGTAGTTTCCCTTAGGTTTACTTACTAAAGCTAAAAATGGGCATTTTACGTTGAGGGGCCTTCAGAGATATAAATGCACTCATTCCCCACCACCTGCAACGAAAACCTATCCCTGCACTGAAGAAAACACAAGCCGGCCCAATCACAACAGGGGCCATAAAACAACTAAATTCAAACGCACAAAACGGTCACCACAAACCACGACAAGCAAAGAAGAAAGACGGGATGTAGTGCTCCAAAACTTCATAAAATATGTGTAAATAATGTAAATAACAATTTTAAAGGCCTGAAGAAGAGATCGAAAATTTGCCGTTGTACCAATCCAGTTGAGTGAGTTGAACCTTAATCAATTTTTGAACATTACTAAAGCTAGATTGCAATTTTGTTTCTTTACGTGTTACTTTTTTGCAATATCAATGAATAAAAACAAATACCTGCTTGCCTAGTCGTTTTGAAATGGTTTTGACCTGAGAAATGACACTTTATTTGCCAAACATGTTAACCTGATAATTTTGCATTACATTGTCCTCAATGGAATGTCTCCCTGGAGGTTTTTCAGTTGCATGTAGCCGCCTGCTTGCATGTCCCTCCTGCGCCTGCGCGACGCAGCCCTCCTCAATAAAAGCGGGAGCACGGCTGCTTCCGCAATTCATTTTCCTCCAGAGGTTCCTTCGCGTCACCTCGTTCGTCAGTCTCTCGTTTTGGATTTTCGCCCTTTAGCGACATCTCTTTGGCAGCCGCCAAAGACGACTCGGCCCATGACGGCCTTTCGGTCATCGCCCCAGCTCCGGATACTGTGCTCTCCCGCCGCACGTCCTCGACGACCGCTGGGCGACAGGTTGAAGCCGTGACGCCTATGTCGCGAATGACGAAAACGACTCGCTGCTTCTGACGGCCAATGTACGACTCTGCCTCCCGATCCCGACCTTAGAGGAAGATCTACGGCATGCCAAGGCGCTCTTCTGCGAAGCCAAACGGAAGCTTCGCCAAGCCTCATCAACTCTTCGACCTTTCAGCCACCATTCCTCTCCCCCCCCCCCCCCCCCCACACATCTCTCGTCTACCACGACCACTGGGCGGCCGGCCTAGGCCGGGGCGTCCATGTCGCCTACGACAGAAACGTCACACTACTTCAAAGACGGCCGGCAGACTCCGCCTCCTTCTGTCCTTCAGCTTTTAGAAGAAGATCTCCACCAATCCATAGTCTTCTCCCGTGAAGTGTTACATACCGCCTATTCTTTTGTTCGCGACGACCGCTTGGCGGCCGGCCCAGACCGGGGCGCCAATGTCGCCATCGACGGAATCAACTCACCACTTCAAGATGGTAAACGACGCCGCCTCCTCCCATCCTTGAGGACTTGCTTCAAGACCCCCGCCAGACAAACGTTTCTTCCGTGAAACGAAACACAAACACCGTGAAGCTTTAACCGTGCAGAACTAGCTGTCCCGTAAATTTTCCACTCATCCTTTCACCAAAACCCGGCTTTCACTTCTCTCCCGTCATGGACGGGAAATGAAAAACCGCACCTTGTCAGTGTTCCCTGAAGAAACGCACTTCCTTCCAATCCGCCTTTCGCGACTAGTCCTCAGCCCGGCTTTCACTTCTCATCTTGTCACGCACAAGAAATGAAAGGACGCACCTCATCAGTGTTCCCCACGGGTAAAGCTCCTCCTGACCCGCCGACCCAAGCCACCTTTCGCGACTAGACCTCAGCCCGGCTTTCACTTCTCACCTTGTCACGCACAAGAAATGAAAGGACGCACCTCATCAGTGTTCCCCACGGATAAAGCTCCTCCTGACCCGCCGACCCAAGCCCGGCTTTCACTTCCCACCTTGTGATACACAAGAAATGAAAGGACGCACCTCATCAGTGTTCCCCACGGGTAAAGCTCCTCCTGACCCGCCGACCCAAGCCACCTTTCGCGACTCGACCTCAGCTCGGCTTTCACTTCTTTTCTGTCTCAGACGAGAAATGAAAGGCCGCAATTAATCAGGGTTTCCCATGGGAAACGTACCACCTGTCCTGCCGACTCTAGACCAGCTTTCGTCACTCAATACAGCCCAACTTTCACTTCTCACCGGTCTTACACAGGATTTGAAAGGACGCAGCTCATCAGGGCCCCCTATGGGGAAAACTTCTTCTGACCCACCGCCCCGAATCCATCTTTCACCTCTAACCAACAATCATGTCACGACAGGTCAGCAACTTTGGTCAGCGCTCGTCTCGATTCACTCCGATAACGGGAAAGACCACCACACTCAAGAAGAGATTGTGGCTTCTTCCCCAGCTGGTCGGTAACCTCGGAAACTGCATTCCGCACCATCTTCCCTCCAGGTTTAATTAAGTTTCAGGTCATTCTAATAACAAAGTTGTCCACCGCACACAAGGAAGACATCAGCCGTCCTTCGGAGCTGGCCAATACCCACGGCAACTACGCTCAAAACAACATGGACCCTCCTGATTGCCTTTCGTTTCGTCTCATTCGCAACTACAACACACTTTTAAGTGAAGATAGAAGTCGGAAGCTATTAGCACGCCTTGCCATCTGTCTCGTCCGTGCCTGACCCCACGTCTCGAATGTAACTCAAGAAAAACAGTTGCTCACCACTGAAGCTCGTCTCATTCGCGTCTAGAACCCACATTTGGAGTAAAGAGTGAAATCGGAAGCCATTTACACGCCATGCCGTTCATCCCGACAGTGGCTGTCCCCACGTCTTCAATTAAACTCAAGACACTGTCCACATTGACGCTCATCTCATTCGTGTCTAGATCCCACGTTTGGCGTGAAGAGCAAAGTTGACACTTGACAACCCTTCACGCCTTTCTGTCGCTTCGTCCGTTCCTGACTCCACGTCTCCAGTGAAACTCAAGAAAACAGTCGCTGTCCACTGAAGCTCATCTCATTCATGACCGGTGAATAAAGAATGCAGGCTTTGGAATGAAGAATGAAAACGGAAACCATCAACACGCCAGCTGCTCGTTTTGACTGTGGCTGACCCCACGTCTCAAGTGAAACTCAGGACAACAGATGCGGTCCACATTAATGCAATGCTCGTCCCATTCGTGGCTAGAACTCATGTGTGGAGTAAAGAGTGAAATCGGAAGCCATTTTCACCCCTTGCTGCTCGTCTCGACCGTGGCTAACCCCACGTCTCGAGTGAAGATCAAGACATCAGTTGCTGTCTACAGTGATGCTCACCTCATTCGTGGCAAAAAAAACCCACGTTTTGAGTGAAGAGCGAAGTCGGAAGCCGTTTACATCCCTTACTGCTCGTCTCGACCGTGGCTAACCCCACGTCTCGAGTGAAAATCAAGACACTGATGCTCGCTTCATTCGTGGATAGAACCAACGTTTAGAGAGAAGAGTGAAGTCGGAAGACGTTTACATCCCTTACTGCTCGTCTCGACCGTCGCTAACCCCACGTCTCGAGTGAAAATCAAGACATCAGTTGCTGTCTACACTGATGCTCGCCTCATTCGTGGCTAAAAACCCACGTTTTGAGTGAAAAGTGAAGTCGGAAGCCGTTTACATCCCTTGCTGCTCGTCTTGACCGTGACTAACCCCACATCTCGAGTGAAAATCAAGACACTGATGCTCGCCTCATTCGTGGCTAGAACCAACGTTTTGAGTGAAGAGTGAAGTCGGAAGCCGTTTACATCCCTTGCCGCTCGTCTCGACCGTGGCTAAACCCACGTCTCGAGTGAAGGTCAAGACAACAGTTGCTGTCTACACTAATACTCGCCTCATTCGTGGCTAAAACCCACGTTTTGAGTGAAGAGTGAAGTTGGGCAGCCATTTACATCCCTTGTTGCTCGTCTCAATCGTGGCTAACCCCACGTCTCGAGTAGAAATCGAGACAACAGTTGCAGTCAACACTTGCGCTCGTCTCATTCGTGGCTAACACCCACGTTTGGAATGAAGACTGAAATTGGAAGACTTCTACATGCCCTGATGCTCGTTTCGACAGTGGCTGACCCCACGTCTCAAGTGAAAGAAAAGACAACAGTTGTCGTCCAAAGATGCACGTCTCATCCATGGCCAAAACCCACGTTTTGAGGGAAGACAAAGTCAAAGACGTTTGCCCTTCTCGCTGCTCGTCTCAACCGTAATTACCCCACGTCTCGAGTAAAAACCAAAACAAAAAATTGCTGTCCACACAGATACTCGTCTCATTTGTGACAAACACCCACGCTTGAGTGAAGAGGCAAGACGGAAGACGTTTCCACCTCTGTCTGACGACTTTTTCCATCCATGGCTAGCCTCAAGTCTCGAAGAAAAATCAAGACAACAGCGGCCGTCCACACTGCTGCTCGTCTCATCCGTGACTAAAAAACCCACGTTTTGAGGGAAGAGCCAAGACAGATGACGTTTTTCACCTCTCCCAAATTGTCTCAACCGCAGCTGTCCCCACCTCCCAAACGAAAATAAGATACCTGATGCAAATCCAACCGGCGCTCGCCTCAAACATGGCTAAACCCACGTTTTGAGTAAAGAGTCACACCGATGATGCCCTCAACTCTTCCATCATCTCCACCAAGGATAACCCACGTTTCAAGTGAAGATCAAGACGTCCATTGCTGTCTACACTCGTCTCATTCGTGTCTAGAACCACATTTTGAGTGAAGTTTTCAAGACGGACAACGTCTTCCTCGAGCTGCTCGTCTCGACCTTAACCAAGACACATCCACGGCATCCTACAGGTACTGAAGAAAGCCAAAGGAAACTAAAGCCTTCTTCTCCTCAGAGCCCCTTCTGGCCAAAATCCTCATCAGTAACCCTTCACCCAAATCCAGGATTCCGAGCCTAAATGCTTCTAAACTGCACCGTCCGAGCGCTCCGTCTCAACCACACCCGAACCCACACGAGAACATCCGAATAAACGGAAACCTACTTTTCCTGCCTGGAGACTCACAAACAGGAGAAACCTTAGCTACAATTATCTCCCGTTGGAGAAGAAAAACAATCGATGTCACCAACGACAAAGCCAACCTAAAAGGGAAACGGCAACAGCACACGACGTCACAGCGATTTTAACATCATGGGCACACCATAATGCCATTCCAGTAGAAGAAATCCTACAGGCGGCTTCCTAGCGTCACTCAACGACATTCACCTCCCACTACCTGAGGAACATGTCAAGTGAAGAGAACGGACTACACCGGGTGGGTCCAATCGACACAGTCAGAACTGTGGTCAAGCCCCCCTTAAGCACATACAGAACGAAGCAGAAGCATGCCATCCCATGATGGAAGTAAACCATCCAAAGAAAGAAGCAAGCCCTCCATAGAAGGAAGCAAGAACCCAGGGCCACCAATCTCCACGAAAGAGACCCAACTTCCTATTTCATCACCTTGTTCTGAATAAAGTGCGCATTTTTACCATAATACAAAATTGTAGGGGAACGCCTGCTTGCATCCCGAGGCGCCGCGTCAGATTGGTGCCCGCCACCAACACTTGACGAGGTCTGCTGATAATGCAAAATTATCAGGTTAATATGTTTGGCAAATAAGAAAGAACATTTTGCCGGCCCTCAGCCCGGACGGCAAAAAATGGTTTCTTTTTTGCCTAAAACATACTTAACCAAACGCACGCCCTGCCTCCCCTCTCCAGTCACCGCCTGACAGATTGAGAGGAAAATGAATGACGGAAGAACTTATTTTAGGGCTGCAAAAAAAATTATAAGTTTCTAAGCGAGTGCTGGTCTTAAAATAAGTGTGGGTCAGCGCTTTTTATTAATTTTCGTTTCTCATTTGGCTGAAACGGGTTCGGTTCATTGATTACTGATTTCAAACCTGATAGACGACCACCAACCAGTGCAAAACCATGCCATGAATTTTAAAGTGATGTTCTCGACTTTCAAGAGAGCATGGTGTCACAACTCCACTCTTTGCAGGGTTTGATTCCAAAAATTATCAGGGCAAAGTTGATGAATCGTGAACATGTTGGCGCTTGTTTTGAAGTGACAGAGCCAGCGCGTACAAGACATCCGCCCCATTCAAGTGACCTCAATGAGTCGGTTTTTGTAGAGCAAAGCGGGCCAAAGAAAGGTCCCAAAATCATACGTAAAACTATGCGTTCACAAAAAAGCTGACACATTCAGTGAACAAGGTGAGGGCCTTTGGTGAAAAGCACAGTAGTTTTGTGTTTTCAAGCCATAATGGGAGGTCTTCATGGTGCCAGTTTTCCCGATCGCCACGGCATCTTAAGTCAGTGGTCGCAAGAAGTTGGCTCGGCAGCAGTTGTCTTCGGACATGCAAAACGACACAGACAAAAGTAGTCGCCAGTTACCAGGAGTCGCCACAGCCCCGCGGGATGTGGTAAACGAAGGGAACTTAAATGCGAAAGGTGTGCACTTAGCGTTACATTCAGAAACAATCCCATTTCAATACAATCCCAAAGCAATACGTTTTATGCCACATGAGGAGCGTCACCAAGTCGATCAAAGATCGCGGGGGATGAAGAATGGCGATGTTCTGTAAGGCGATAGTGGTGAAGCAATATGGTGGCTCAGACTACGACGGTAGCATGAAAAGAGCCACCTGAGGAGAAGGTCAAGCAATGCTTGTTTGCATTTAAGTGGTGTTTAAATTTGGGTAATTTGAAAGCATTAAAAGCGATTTAACCCTTTCGTGACCAGTGTCCAGTGTTCCAAATGCAGAACAATTGAACCAGTAGCTTTGAGGACTAACAGACTGCAATGCAATCTGCTACAAACGCATGTTTGTACCTGGTTCGGCTCTCTAGCATTTGTACTACAAAAGCATGTTCGTACCTGGTCGCGAAGGGGTTAAGCTAATACTAGAGGTAAGTATTATGCAGATAGTGAGAAATAAGCTCTTCAACCCTATTATACAAGTTGAATGAACGGTTTTTATCTTCATTTATATAATTACATACTCTAACAAGCACAAAACCAGACTGGTTTCAGCAACCTAAAAAGCAAAAAAAACTACTGTTTGTGAGTTACTTACTTGTGATGTCAAGCCAAATTTTCAGTTTGCTCCCTTCTAACACATCGTCTTCAACTTCTGTGCATCCGTAGAACCTATGGATGGGGAAGAAAAGTTCACGCTATTCAATCTCAATAATTTCAGTTCATTTTGTCAACCAGACTGGCACAACATTATGACAAGCTTCTGTGAACACCATAAGCAAAAGTGCCTCACCCTTGCTGGGGCAGCCACAAGTTAACTGCCATTCAACTGGAGCCAAAGTGTCACCGACCACACAAACTGGAAGTGACTTGCTGCACACGCGGCTTTACACATTTTTTTTAGTAGTTATACAGGGTGGTCCACAAAAAAACTGACGACCCAACATTTTCTAGTTAGCACCCCTCAGAACCAGGAGAGGACAAATCAAAGCTATGGAAACAGGAAATTGTTGTCCTCGCCTGGTTCTGAGGGGTGCTAACTAGAAAAGTTGGACTTAGAAAATGTTGGGTCGTCAGTTTTTTGTGGACCACCCTGTATATTTGAAAATATACTAACAAGGAATGGCTGGCTAAAAAGTGTGAATTTTTTAGTACCGTGCGACAAAACGACAACAATAAGAACACAAATTGCTAAACTTCTGTAACTCTTAAAATCAAATTTCCACAGTAGGAACAGCTGTCAGGGTTCAACTTCAAAAGGACTTATTGGAACTGATAGGTGTGTAGATAACTGAATTTACAAGCAAATCGAAGAAGATTGGTTATTTTTTTTTTTGGGGGGGGGGGGTCATATAGCTTTTACAAATGGAGAGATAACAAGCGTTCAAACTCGAACATAGTGGAATAGGATTCGGATAAACATGCCTTGGCATGTGGTAGAAACGCTTACTCTTACTACGTTTACATGATCACTTCTAAGCGATCCAAAAGCATGTTCATTGCGTCCTTGCCGCCTCCTTGGGTCTTGTAAAACACCCATTCAAAGCGCTTTCCCCATCGGGCGATACAAAACTGGAGTCGCTTTACGGAGATGATTTAGGAGTTTGATGCGTATGGTCCTTATTCATGTAAACACTCGCCATCACATTGAGATGTAGCTGCACACCTGGTAAAGATGGCGTATACAGTTATGACGCCCACGTAATTTTTGCTGGTGCCATTCAAATTTTAGGTACCGTACATAAACTGAAAATAAGTATGTGACTAGGAACACCACTAAGACTTGATTACGTTTGGTTACTTGGGTTTAAGCTTACCCAGTCAACTACATGCAGCGTGGGACATGTCCGCTATTCTCCAAAGTGAGCGCATGAAAGAAGCGGTTTGTGAGCATTGTGGCAAGAATCGCATTCATTAGTGAAATGGCCCTAATTGAATTTTTGCGTCATGTAAACAGGTGCCGTTTTTTGATGCGCATTTCAAAGCGCATCACTAAAATGTGCTTTCTTGTAGCCATGTAAACGTAGTGTCTAACCCCCTACCAAACACTCCGTAATAATGAGCACATCGTTCATTACCTGCTTAGCAAGTTCTGTGAGTAGTTTGCAGGTATTTGTATTATACCCCAAACTACATTCCTTTGCACAGCCGCTTTTGCTTCATCAAAGTCTGTGTAGTTGATCTGAAAGAACAGAAACAAATTAGTTTAATAATAATAAATTAAAACTAAATGTCATACTCTGTAAACCCTTCAGCAGTATCAGGGTTCCCACAGCATTGGTCAACAAAAAATTCAAGAACTTTTAAGGACTTTCCTGGACTCAATACAGCAAATTCAAAACCTTGTTATGAACAGAAAAAAAAATTCCCTCCACTTTCTTCAGAATCCGAAGCTGTACCTAAGGTCGCTAAATATTAATTAAGTGGTTATCGGTGTGGTACTAAAAAAAAATTGATGCGAGCAGGCGGTGTTTTTTTTTTTACGTTTTATTCGTGATTTTTCAGATGTGAGCGATGGCTTTTTTTTTTTACCATCAAAACTAAATTAGTAGCTTATAGGGATGGGTCGGTTTCATTTTTTTGGTGCCGGTTTCGGTTTTTACGCTCACAAAACCTCGGTTTCGGTATCGGTTTTTGCCACCATCCACCCCAACCAGCTATTTCTAGCTTTTTTTCTTGTATCAGTACTATTACTAGCTTCTAACTTCTGTTTTCACTCTCAGCAGCATCATAGACCATGGTCCTAGCTATGGCATCATTTTTCTTTACTATTTTCTTTTTAATGATTAGGAGCTTTGCTTTATTTAAGAAGATAAACACATAAATCACCACTTGTACAGTACACTACAGTACTTTAATTCGAGCAAGGATAGATGGTTTCATTGTAGAGCTTTATACATGGTACACATGGTTTCCAGAAAATTCGAGGAAAACCCGTTCCTTTTCATCAGAAGTTGAAATAACAACTTGAAAATGTCACTACATGACGAGCGTCAATCGTTATTTTAAACTTTACTCCAGTCATGTCATGTTCAAAATTAAAAAGTAAAATTAAAATTAAAAATTAAAAATAACGATTGACGCTCATCATGTAGTGACATTTTCAAGTTGTTATTTCGACTTCTGAGGAAGAGGAACGGGTTTTCCTCGAAAATTCAAGTACTGTAGTGTATTGTACAAGTGGTGATTTATGTGTTTATCTTCTTAAATAATGTCTTCAATCAATCACTGTCATCGCCGGTTACCGGTTTTTCAAGGAGCTTTGCTGTCATTTATATGTAGAAAATGATAATTATTAAAAAAAAATTAGAAAAACGAACCAATTTTTGATTTTTCGAACACTGTACGAAAAACTGACGCAAAATCGAAATCGGTTTCGGTTTTGGTTTCAGTAAAAACCGAAAATTCGGTTTCGGTTACCGACCCATCCCTAGTAGCTTATATTTTGTTGGGCAGTACAATATCTTATGTTTTAATGCCAGGGTCAGCCTGCAACTTTAGATCCAAGTTTTTAGTTGTAACATGCCTCTGAAAGACCCTTAAAGTGGCACTATCACCGATTGAAAGCAGACGAATTCTGACAACATCTAGCGCTGTGTAGTACCATCTAGCGTTTGCTTGCGCCAAGCGTAGAAATGCATAATGGCATTTCTTTTAACGAAACAAACAAGCCACGACTTCCTTAATTGTTGAGTGAAAATTTGGTTCATCCTCGTGCACCTGCGAGCAAGCTATAAAGGTTAACATATCAATGTCGTTAGATGGCGCCACAGTATTTTCGTTCGCATTTCAATCGATGATAGTGGCACTTTAAGGATTGTTTCGAGGTGATCATGTGAATGGAGCAAAGAGCTGATAAGATCATCGGCTCCAGGTAATGTTTGGTGTAAGTGTTGATGCATGATGAGTATTTTTTTTTTGACAATGTCATAAAAAGCGTTTCATGCACTAAGAAAAAACCCAAGCATGTGCTCCCGATAACCATTTAATTAGCTTTTAGTTGCCTAATCTACAGCTGCATCTTTAGAATTCAGATTTGGTAAAATTTTTATTGTGTAGCTGATCTTTCAATAACTTAGCTAATCTCCGGCCCATTTGAACATTCCAATATGCCATTTACAGCATTTTTTTCTACCAACTTTCCAATGGAACCAATTTCAAATGGATTCCAATTACTCGTGGATTTTAATGGATTTTGTCTTATTTTGGCTTTTTTCAACAATTAGGTATTCATAATAGCAGGTGTAGGCTTAAATTTAAACTTTTGTGTGAATTCTAGATCGTTGAGATGCGCACAAATTGTTGTGAATAAGCAACTACACCTTTTCAGCAGTAAAGCGACCAATCTGACACCTAAATTTACCCTTTTTATTCATAACATAACCTCTTTTTAATTCGCTGCGGAAAACGGTAATTTGTTCCCGCGGAATGTTGCGATTCATGGCCGTAGAAAATCATTGTCTCTGGTTGTCCTGAACTTTTTTAAATGGCATTTTTGTGTGTCATTATGTCTGATCGATTTAAAGTAGTAAGCCATACCTTTTTTCCCCCCATTTATAAGACTGTGATGCAGGGATACTGCACATCCTGTGAGCTGAGCTAATCACGATAAACATTGCGTAGGCAAGCCAGAATAGCATTACAAATGTTACGTGTATCCCTTCAAATGGTGATTTCTCTCACAGCCAGTAGTGTGGGCATTATGAAAAGGGATGCATTTTGAAACGGCAAACTCTGTACAAAAGAGATTCTTCACCAGTCTTATACAGTCATTGGTTTGATTGATTATCAGAGTCTTCAAAAATGAACAATTTTAACGTTAAAAACATTTGCTCAAGTTTATTTTTTTGGCCATCTTTTAACTTGCTAAAATTCCAAGTGAATAACTTTTTCTACAGAAGTAATGAGGAAACCGTGGAAGTAGAAAATTTGTAACAAAGCATCTAGTAACTGGTGTAAGGATGGGATACACCCATCGGTGGCTTCTTTCACTGGGTTCAGGGCCGTAGGTGTAGCCTCCGCAGCCCCGCGCAAGGCGGGGGGGGGGGGGGGGGGGGGAGGACGCCCAAACGAGGGCCCCAGAATTCAGAGCTTGCAGAAGAAAAAATTTCAGTTTTTTAATTACCATATTTTCCAAACGATTAAACACACGAACTGCTAGTAGTTCGAAGCAGACAGACAGCTTGCCTGACCCACTCAAAACCTACATGCATTCATTCGTTGCAATAGTTATTTCTAGTAGTATGCATTAAAAAACAAAATGGTCAGGTTGCAATGCTCATTAAAAATAAAATAGGCACAAAAGCGTTAATTTTTAGTGCTTAGGATGAGTGCAATACCTGGTGTATAATTCGAGAGTCAAGGGTTTCTAGAAAGAGTCCGCCGTATTGGAGTGTGTCGAAGTCGTCGTTAACAATAGCCATGTCGAGATGTTCTGGGTCGTGACCAATAGCCAAACAGAAGATGATAATTTGAACAGATGGTATGGCGAATTGGAAGATCATTGTCCTGTTAAAACAAAGAATTCACTCATTACTGTTAAACAATAGTAACACTAAATAAAATTTTTGTTTGAGAAACTTGTCAAACTTCCCACTGACAGCTCTCCTCAGGAATTAGTGGCAGCGATACTTACCCTACATTTCGCCACATGCGAATGAAATTCTTGATTATTTGGGCAACAGCCTTATTGCCACTCAGTATCCGGCAATTACTCGATCTTTGCCGCTTATCTTTAGGATAAACTGGTTCGTCATTGACTAGAACTTCGGTGCTTGTGTAGAAACCAGCATTGACCGTCGTGGTGGATCCTCGAGGATCACCTGCTCCACCAGTGATGGCTTTGTTCTGAAAAATAACACCAGTGATTTAAAATAAATAATATACTAATTAATTTCCTGTGTATTCTATAGAGTTCGTACAATTTCGGTTGAATGAAGAAGAACTTTTTAAGAACTTTTTTCAAGGACTTGTAAGGACTTTCGAGTACCAAGCGTCAAGCAACCGGACACCGGTGAGAAGTTTTGCTGCCCACTTGTGTAAAATTTCGTTTCTCATGAAGCAACTAGTAAAGGATACCATTATAGGTCTAATTTTGTATAGTTACTTTTGGTTGGGTTATACTGAAAATTATCTCCAATTTTAAGTTATATTCCAGATAACGATACAAAAGTCCCGAAACGTTCGCCACAGAAGTTTGTTCTTAGCTTTGTTCCCAGTCTCTCGTAGAGGAAGAAAAAACAAATTACCCGACATTAACAAGCAATAATACACAATTCGCGGACAAAAAAAAAGAGGGTGCGTTGAATGAGATTGCGGCAAGCTTCCCCACCCAAATATGCCTTTTAATGAAGCAACATAAAATACAGTATGTACGTAACTCATTTTATACGCCGCCATGCCAAACATTTTGGAAATCTTGGCCGGCCAAAACATCCTTACCATAAAGCCAAATTAATGTTTCGTACTGACTATAGTCACTGGCATGTAAAACTAGGACAAGCTATCCTAAACAAAACTTCTTACTAAAAGGATTACAATGAGAGCTTGGTAGTATGTAATATAGTATTCACTTTTCACACTGCCATATGTAACGGTTTCTAAGATTCCTGAATGAAACTGCCAACCAGTTTATGAATGCAGCCGTGAAGAAGTTAGGGATTCAGCATTCAACTGAGTTTAAGAAAATAAATGTGAAATGCTATATAAACAAAAACTGCCAGCTTTATTCACTTGGTATGAAAATTAAAAGAAGGACTTGCAAGGACTAAGTACTGAATTTTCAATGTATTGTCAAGGACTTGTAAGGCCTTACAAATAGTAAAATGATAAATAAGGACTTATAAGGTTTGTAAGCACTGGCACGAACCCTGATTCTAACTGGCCATGACCTAAGGCCATTTAAAAATAAAAGTAAGTTATTTCAGGGGCAAAATGTTTTTTTTCCCATGTGGGTGAGTGGGTGGCTTTTTTGCCTTATTTTTGTTTCCCCTCCCCTTCAAATATGTTCAAAATCTATCCTACACAATACAAAAGCATGCATGTTTGTTGTCAGCCGAAAGTGAAACTACATTAAGTCTTGCCATTTTATAAGTTCCTCTCTTGGACATAATACAGACATTTTAAAACAGATGTGTTTTTGCTGCAACAAGCAAAGCTACACAGCCAGTAAAGATGGAAAAAAGTTCGTGTTGAGATTTTTAAGTGGTGAGGTGGTGCCCGAGAAACAGATTTCTTTTGCCAAGTGTCGTAAACTTGGCTAGTTCAAAATTGTCTGCAGGACCTAGTGCTGTCCGTTAGTGAAATGTTTAAAGCACGGTATTATTTCGGGAACACGTTTGCAATTTTTTTTAACTTTAACTAAAATATTAAGACAATGAAGCAATAAAAAAAAAATAAAGAACAAAAATCAGTAACTCACAGCTACTTGACTAGATTCATCGTCTCCAACCACTTGAACTCTGTCAGACATGCATAGTTTAAGAAACACATCTTCCAGGCTTCCGCAATGGTAGCGGTTGAGCAGGGCATCGGGAGGTGACTCAGCCAGAAGTCTACCACCTCGCAAAAGGCCAACCTAAAGAGTAAAAAATAAAACAAATTGCATCAAACTCCTGAACAACCTAGTCATTTTAGTTCATCTGCTATATGAGGAGTTTACTCTTCAGTGTATTTCTTTGGCCCTAACGCTTCGAGTAAACGACACACTTTGTTTCAGGGTATATTACTTCCAACATTCACCGTTCCAACATCGTGAACGTGGACAGCCATAATGGCTTTTCCACTTCGCAAATTTGCCACCAGGGCGTCAACTCGTGGGACAAATGACATTTGGAACCATGCGATCAGCTTATGTTTGCTATCTCACTAGCAAAATTTCAGTTTTAGCATCAGAAAATGCAAAATGCAAATTGCTGCTTTTTTTAAATTTAATAATAAAAAAGTATGTTGGAAGTTATGTACAGATCAAGTTTCTTATTGGAAAATTAATGAAATATGGCTCTTGCATGTGCAGCTTGTCCTAGCTTGTTTGAAGGACACTGGCAATCTCTACGAATGGAGAACAGGGTGTGACCATATGCCTACAATGGTGCATCATGTTTTACTTGGGAGTGCTGATCATACTGCCGCATCTTAAATTTGGAGTTAAAGTGGCACTATCACCGATTGAAAGTAGGCAGAATCTGGCAACATCTAGCGCTAATCTAGCACTTGCTTGCACCAAACACAGGGATTTCCAGCATTTCTTTTAACAAAACAAACAAGCCATGACCGTTTGCCTTAATTAACGTGTGAAAATTTGGTACGTCCTTGTACACCGCCGCTAGATGGTGTCATGGTATTTTCGTTTGCTTTTCAATCGGTGATAGCGCCACTTTAAGTGAAAAGGGGTTGCTAACGCACACCAAATCAAAGAATTCACCACCACACACTGTCAAGACCAACCCTACCGACCAATTGTATACGCAATCTTTAACACATTTGGAATTGTTTGGCCGAGCGCTTTTGAGTGGTGCTATTGTCAAGACTATTGGCGTTAAAAAATAAATAAATAGAAAAAGATCCTAACAAACACAAGGTAGTGCAAAAAACTTCGACAAATCTTAAGTACTTTTTGTACAGGTCAAAGTTCTTGCTTGCTACCCACTGACTCTCTCCCTCTCATCCTGCAGTGTTTTTCCATTTGGGAAAATACCGGCAAGCAGTGTTTACTGTGGCATGCGTATGACGTTGAACGTTTGAAGATTATTCTTCACCACAAAGAAATGAACAAAAACTCTGTCCACTTGAATGTTTGGAGGAATAATGCAGCATCACTTTCATCAGAAGAGTCCATGCGAAAACGAAACGAGGTGTACATGGCTTCAGGCCGTGTCAGAATCGAATTTAAACTTACCATATTTTTCGTTGGACCACTGATATCTTGTCCACATTCCAACGCAGATTTCCACTGCCTGCTAAGAATCCTGGCGAGCTCTGGCCTCACAAGGCGGTTGATATAGGGAAAGGATGGATGAGTAATGTTGATTCTTCTGATAAAAGTGGACGCTGCATTATTCCACCGAAAATTCAAATGGACAGGGTTTTAGGTTCTTTAGTTCAAATTTGGTACAACGTCGTGCACTTGGGAGCGAGCTATGAAGGGTGACAATATTACCGCTGCTAGATGGCGCCATGGTATTTTCGTTCGCTTTTCAATCGGCGATAGTGCCACTTTAAATTCTGCTTCCACGACAATCTCATACAAGCAAAACAGGATAGTTAAACCTTGTTATACAAATACTTCTTACAACAATAAACCTGTTATAACAATGCTATTTCCGAGGCTATTCAAGCAGCAATGCATGCAAAAGTGATTGCAACATTCCATTTCCAAGGAACCTACCATTGTAGAGAGGTTTCACTGTACTAGGTCATGGTGCTAACTACCAGGACTTTCAACACATTTAAAAATCCTTTCTGTATCCTAGCAACTGATCATGGGATTCACTTTGCACCCAACTGAAAATTTAGAAAACCCCCTGCAATCTCAACCTATTTGTGAAACGAGAAGTCGTCTACAAATCCCATGTAGACTGAAGTATAAGTCAGTCATACTTAGCTTGCTTTGGCTTACTCAAACATGCACTCCAGTGCTTTTCAATTTAATCCTTGATGTACATCGGATGAAAACTGAAAAAATTCGTGACTGAGAATCAATTACGATTCTCTGCCAAGAAACACACTTTCATCCCAAACTTGTTATTTTATGTGCATCCACCTTACAGTACAAATACAAACCAGGGCCGCAGCCAGGGTTTTATGTTGACCACCGCAGCACTTGCCTCCAGCAATGTACGGCAGCAGTGTTTTATTTATTTTTTTTTTTGGGGGGGGGGGTGCGACTTGTTTGCACGAAACGAAGGAATGCACAACGGCATTTCTTTTAATGAAACAAACAAGCCACATACTCCGTAATTATTGTGTGAAAATTTGGTACAACTCGTGCACCTGGGAGCTATGAAGGGTGACAATATTATCGCTGCTAGATGGCGCCATGGTATTTTTGTTAGCTTTTCAATCAGCGATAGTGCTACTTTAAATGAGCCGAACACCGAACACTTCCGAACCGAACAAAAATGTACCAATCTATCTTAAACTAAAATGTAAAAGAATTCAGTTCACAAAGATTCATCAAAGCACAAGTTTCTAAACAAATGTAGGTATTTTCACATGGACTTGTAAGTCCATAGATGTTGAAACTCTGTTTAAACATAAAAAAAATCACCACTACTTTTACATTTTCCCTTATCACGTCTGAACCATTAGAGCTTGTGGTTTGGACCAACAGAAAGCTGGCGAAAAAACCTTCAAAATGGCGTAGTCAAACATCAAAATCCGTTGATTGTAAGTGAAAATATGTTCGGTTTGGTATTTTGCGTTTGAAAGACCAAACACCGCACCAAACTGTACACCCTCTGTTCGGCCATGTTCGGTTCGTTCGGTTCAGTACAGCCTCAGTGGCTGGCTATAGCCCAGAAATAAACTATAGACCTTTCCCCTATTCAGATTTATGAACATCGTGCTGTGTAGTAAAACCATTCTTCTGTCGCATCTCACAGAACAGAACAGCATCCACTTGGCATAGACAGCCAATGCAACTGCCGGTTGGAGTTCAGTTTTTCACCTGAAGGTAAGCAGTGATGCTGCTTGAAAATTCACATTTTTATAAGGATTTAAAAATTCAAGTCCGGAAAAGATACATGCACCGTGGCAGAACAGCGGTAGTTAAAAATAACTACGGTAACAATCATCATTTACAGTGAAGATCCAGTTTGCAACTTTAATTGCTCACACATTTAGAAATACATTGGTGGTTTCTCATGGTACCTTGCGATTATAGTTTCATTATTTTAAACTCAGCTGTAAGACGTAAAAGTTAGTTTTACCCTTAAATTTTCACAGGCCAAAGTTACGAAGACCATTTGGGCGTACAGATTGCTAAATCCATGAAAACTTTCAGGCATAACTTCCTTTCAACCATTATAACTGTGTGAAAAATTAAATTACAGTAATCACAAATACATTGCTGGTACACATTTTTGTTTCACTATAGGTAACGTATGGTACTCGTACTGATGAAACCAAGGCGGGATAAGAATCACGCTGTAAAACAAATTCTTTACGTCCCATAATACTTACAACATCAGCTTGGCGAGCCTCTTCAATATAATGAGTGGTGATAATAATTGTGGTGTGTCCACCTTGGGCAATAGTCACCAAATGATTCCATATACTGTTAAGTAGACAATCAATGATTTAGGCACAATTTTTTGGTATCAACGTATCAAATACAATACTTAACCGGGAATAACACTACATAATTATATGTCATTTCACAGCTAGGAAAAAAAACTGGTTAACATAATTGAGCGGCGTGATAGCAGTGGAGATGGGTTTTAAAAGTTGCACCGAATTACTAACGTTCTTGATCCAACTCGGAGTACAGCATTGCGTAAAAGAATTTTAACTCATTTCACGGAAAAATAGAATTTACAACGTTTACATAGCAGATGTGATTATAGTAACACCGTGTCATTCTGAATAACAGAAGCAGGCAGGTGAATACAAATTTTACGCAGACATCAGCAACTTTCGTCTTACATTCAAAAGACATTATTTACATTAAGAATTAAAATAATAGCTACTCTAAAATCCTTTTAATATACAAATTGAAAATTGCAATATGGAATCTACGAGCTTCGGTATAAAAAAATGTATGCTGCTAAGAAGGTTGTGTGTAACGCTACTCCGTCGACTACCAGACGAGCTGTTTTCAAAATACATTTTGTACCCAGGGAACCCTTCCAAAGCATGCCCCCTTTTTTTTTGTGGGGGGGGGGGGTAGGAAACAAAAAAATTGTAGTACATAATTGGGTCCGAGAATTCAGCTAAGGAGTCCGGGTGCTTTTAACACATTGGCTATCAACATTCATATAAAGTTCGAAACTCATTTTCGCTCACTTTCAAAATGCAGATATTAGGCTACGAAAAAAAAATTAGTTGTTTCTCAGGCCCTGCCTGGTGGTCAAATTTGTCGCTTGTCAATGCTTTTTATTTGCTAGTTCAAGCTAAATTTATTACCGTTACAAGGAAAACCAATTCAGTTAGCTGAAAATAAGTATTATTTAGCCCAAATTAACCACTTTCAGCTCCGTAAAATTAAGATGCAAGTTGTTTGAGCAGTTGAACGCAAGACTTGAGTTACTGCCAATAAAATAATAAATAAAATTAAATGCCTGGTGGCCTGGTTACTTTTTGAATGAAAATACCCGAGAAACAAACTTATTTCTTTTCACGGCCTTAACAATATCTTGCTAACGTTCGACTGAAATGCTTCAGTCCTTATCAAGCATCCTAGGTAATGGTTCTTCTACATCTTCGCTACTGGTGTTTTGAACACGGCAACCATTTTTCAAAATGGGTTTTTCAAAATGGTTGTCGAGTTCAAAAAACCAGTAGGGAAGATGTAGAAAAGCCAATTACCTAGGATGCCTGATGAAGACTGAAGCATTTCAGTCGAAAATTAGCAAGGTATTGTTAATATCTGCATTTTGAAAGTGAGCGAAAATGAGTTTCGAACTAATACACGAATGTTAACCCATAACCGCCAGAAAGAACTTTCAGACCCTTATTTTTAGAGTCCATATGGTACTTGGGTCGGTTCTCGGATTCGAACCGGCATTCTCTTGGTTTGGAGCCGACGACGCTGACCACTGGGCTGTGACTGCCCGCTTTGCTCGGGGTTCCCGGGGACCCCTCACAAAGCTCGCGCTGGGACTTAGTTTTTCGCTGTTGTACGTTGAAGGCGTACGTTCGTATCTAGGCGGTTATGGGTTAATGAAGAGTTTCAAAGTACATCCAGTAACGGTGTTTTTCAACTTGGCTATCAAGGGCTTTTTTCCTAATGTCTTCCCACAGCCCAAAGGATGTTACATGTTTGGCGATTTTTTTAATGTATACATTTTATAACAAGTGAAGACTGTTATAAAAATATGTTCAAATATTGGGTCTTGACCCCACTCCACCTCCCCATGGGAGTAACTTTGTCAGATTAATATCAACTAGGTCTCACCCACAAAGATCTCTAAACAGACTGTTTCGCCCTTGTTTGGGCTCGTCAGTAGAGAATACTCTGTGGATGAGAGCTAGGCTACGCTTGCTAGGGCAAATGACAAGGGCGAAACGAATACGGTTCCGGCAAGCAAAATAGCAGAAATGTCTGCTTGTTTGGGGCTCCGTTTGACTGAATGGTAGACACCCATGGCTAGGACAATTTTATCAGTTGATCAGTTAATATCAATTAGCTCTCACTGGGTTCCCATGGAATCTTAAAGTCACATTACATGATTTGACTTAGTTTCTTTGATTCATCCCCAACACAAACGTGCAGGTAGTCAAAGGCATAATTCTGTTAAAACGTTTTATTTTTCAAAACTTGATTTCAGTGTGCCACGGATGAGATCACGGAGTGAAAAAAAAAGAACAGGATAATCATAGGTTTCTTGGGTTTTTTAACGTACTTGTTTTTAGTCTGGTTTTTACTGGTTTTTAAGTCTAAAAAAAGAGGAAATCTGCCCAAAAGTGGAAGAATCTCATCCTTGGCGCACGTATTTGCAGTTAAAAGGCATCTTGAAATTTACTCCATGTATTCTCAATCCAAATGCTGTAGCAGTAAGTATCTAATGCACTGGAAGAGATGCTTAGTAGATAATTGCCAACACAATATCGTAAATATTGGTACCCTGCCAGACATAGCATTAATACTGGTGCAACCCCACAATTAGCAGTCAAGCAAATTGTTGAGCTTTCTGAATTGTACTCAGTTCCGCAACTAACCTTTTTTTCAAAGGGAGCGGGGAGGGTGCAAGGGTAAAATTTAGGGCGTTCAAAGACTAAGCAAGTATTGGTTCAATGGTGAGGGCTATTTTTGGGAAGTTTTATGTAAAAATGTGTGCCTCTGGCTTTGAATTTAGGGCCCCCTTAACTCCTAGGCCCGGTTGCGACACTGCATGTACTCATCAAGTTACCCTTGAGCCTACAAGTAAGCTTAAATTTATTACTTACCTTTGCCGGAGTAGTGGATCCACTCCAACTGTGGGTTCATCAAGAATTAACAGGGGCGGCTGCTGCAAAAGGGCAACTGCAAATGAAACTCTTCTCTTTTGCCCACCACTGGAAAAGAATAAGAATATTAAAATTAGAATCATATCAATACGTAATTAAATCTTTTCTAGAGATAGGCCTTTGTTGTACTGTTACCTGAGATTCTTGATGAATCTGCTTTCCTTTGGCAATTTAAGAAATTCAAGTAAAAATTTCATCCGTGCCTGGATGTCAGCGTACGTCATGTCGTGCACACGGCCAAAGTACTGCATGGTTTCCCTGATAGTAAACTCATTGTAGAGAGCAATTTCCTGCCATTAAAAAAAAGTCATATTGTAAATGAGAATGTTTCATGAATTTGGGTGTGAAAATAAGATTTATGAATTTCTGTATGTATTGAAGGATAACTTTCTAGCCCCATCATTTAGCAACAAGGTCATCGTAATTTAAAATGCAAGTTTACCACTTGTACTTCTAAAGACAACAAAATCTTAAAAGTTTGCCACTTAAAGTCATTCCTTGCTCAGTCAAATCAAATCAGATCCACAGACCACAGAGTTCGGATCAGCAACAACGATAAAAAAAAGTTGAACTACTGACTTTTACGTTTACGTTTACGACCAAAAAGTCACCAAAAGTAATTTTTCGTTTACTCTTTATTACTAGTAGTTCTTGGAACTAACAACTTCAGTTTCGAATATTGTTCACTATTTTGATGGCAGAATTGGATAAAGTGGCACCATGCCTAAATGTAATTTCGGAACGTGTAAAGTTTTTTTATTGTCATTATTTTATGCTCACTTCTTCACCTCGTATGTTAATTACATTCAGGTGTTTTGTTTGAGACACATCTTCTATGTTGATTTCTGTTAACATTTCTCAGTCGATCAAAAAAATAAAAGAGACCAAAGCGGCCAAAAGTGGCCACTTCAGCAAAAAAGTGACTTTTAGGCCATTAAAAAAAGAAAAGTTGGTTCTCGGGCCCTCCCGCACTGATTTTTTTGAAAAAGAAACGACACAGCAAAAATAGCAATTACAGATCAAAAATGGTCCTTAGTGAGAAATGAAAATATAAAAATTACCATTCTCGTTGTTAAATAATTGTATGGATGTAAGCAGAATTACAAGGCAGTGTTCATATTTTACCCAAAATAAAAAATAATTCCCCCAAATGTACAGAAAAATACGGCCAAAAATTTAAAAAATAAAAAAATAAAATTCCGCCCGCCAGCACGGATTTCATGAGAAACATGCCCGAGAACCTACTTTCTTTTTGTAAGTGGCCTTAGTTATCTTCTATGAAAAAAGGTGACTTTAGTTAAAATAGTGACCTGATCCAAGCCCCGACAGGCCAGTGTATTGAACGAACCTGAACATTGAGGCAACAAAATGGCTGCCACTGGAGGAAGGTTTTGAATCCTAATCCTTCTAAGATTCATTCTTTTGTCTTGTCACTAATGCACAGCGTATTATCTCCGAGTGACAAAATGCAGAAACTAACATAAACCTGCTAAACAATTTCCGATCCCTTGAAAGGCGCAAGGCAATAATTTATGGCTAAGTCACCATACAAGAACATGCCAAGCCCTTGTGCGATCACCTGAAAGACCTTGCTCACACACATAACGAAAGTACGAGTTTCTGGCCAAGCTTGCTCCTGTCATGTTGAACAACCTCAACCAAGTAAGACATTAAAATACCTACTAACCACCTCTTTAGTAATAAACACCAATTCCCAAATGTCCGGTGACGCATTCTGTCTTTCTCAAAAGGTTTATCTATATTCTTCGAAACCCAAATAAACAACTCGGATTAAACTTCCGAATATCCTGTGAAAATCGATCACCAAATCAAGGAATACTATCCAGAAGCCTTATACTAAGGAGAATTCCTCCTTTGAAGACCTGCTTAAAATGTAAATGGCAGACTCTTCTATGCTTGCGTAAAGAAATCGTCACTATCTTTAACAGTGATTATAGAAATGCACCAAATGTGACAAAATAATATTATCCACCAGCTATAACCAACGATTTCTCAAATATTGGGAGGAATTGAGAGATGCTAATTGCTTATCTTTGAGCGGTCCATGAGTCTAGATTTGAGATTACCTTGACCACCACCTGTAAAACATACCGACTATTGTGCAAAATGTATGCTTTACACTATCGATTTCATGTTTCCTAGGAAGGAGCCTTCAAAAGGCTACGTCAAGGAGACATTGTGTGGAGTTTTTAAAAGAAAAAAGGTGGGAAGAGATGTATAGACTGAAGATCCCTTTTAACCCTTTTTTTTTGCATACATTTACAAGAACTTTTAAGTCCTCATGGAAAATTTCTAGTTTCTCCACAATGACACATCTTATTAGAAATTATGCTGTAGCTTTTTATCTATAATGCACCATACCAAGTTCTTATTAATTCTAAAATGTCCAGGATTAAGACCATGACCTAAAAATGTAACTAAACTGCTTACAAATATGTTTCAGTAATTTGAAGTGCGAGATAATGAGATGCATAAAAATATGTACGTTTGTGATTTGTGGAGAAGTTTATAAAAGCGTATGCGTTAAAGAAATGGTTAAACTAACTTGTGGCTAATGTAGGCCACTTTCATGGTGCAGTGCATGTCATTTTGATTTGCAAACCTATCTAAACACAAAATCATGCATCTCCCCTACTTAAACCGGGGCTGCATTACAGCATCCCAAACAGTTCTTCGAAGTCGTACATGACTACCTACGGAGACCTGCCCAACCCAATTTCGAAGTAAGAATTTTATTCAGCATCTGCGCAAGATGCTAGCCGAAGATCTGTGACTAGCCGAAGAACAGAAGCACTGAATTTTCCAGGTAACTGTCAATGTTCACCTTTCCCAAAACTTTACTATTTTGAACGAAAGAAGTTATAAGCAAAGGTAGTATTTTGAGTAAAGTAAAAATGCAAACCACCCTGAAAATTTCCACGTATTCACTGTTTATGTGCATAAGCAGTTAGTGGTACAAATGCCCTTGTGAAGTAACTAACAGTACGTGACTAATACAGAGTGAAGGTGAAATTTCCAGATAACTTTCATGGAGTATTGTCCTACTGAATGCTGCAGTGAACTTAAATGTTACGGATGTTTCTATAAAATGGCTCGCGTTGTTGGAATTGCTACAGTAGGCTGCCTCAGCTCATTGTGTACAAAATCATAAAACTGTCTGTTAGGAACAAAGGCTTACCTGTGGCATGTACCCGACCTTAACACCAGGTACACCACTCTCCCGAGAACCGGGAGGAACACCAAAGACACGTATCGTGCCAGATTTGACTTTTAGACGTCCTACGATTAGCCTGAGAAGTGTGGTTTTGCCACAACCACTGGGTCCCAAGAGGCCGTATCTGGAAAAAAAAATCTCTTGGTTAATCTACATAATTCTGGATCCCGGCTGAGCTGATAAAAGGAAAAGGAAGGTTAAAGGAAAACCGCAAGGACAACAATCACTTTAATCGCTTCTCATTGTTTTCGTGCACATGTGCCTAACAATTCCTGGTGCACGTGCTAAAGATTGAAAACTATTGTCCAAACCGTTGATTGTTCAATTGATGGGTAAAATGAAAGAATCCATGTTTCAGCTAAATGCGTATAGTTTTAAATCAAACTAAGCTACGTTGTTAATTTCCAGGCCAACGGGCCTCGAAATTGGCAGCTGGAAACGATGCAATGGCTTATTTAATTCGCAGATGAAGGCATGCATTCAGAGCTCAGCTGAATTGTTTCAAAGTGGGCAACAACAATCACTGCTGAGCACGAGGCTGATCATTGCTATCTTGCAAAGTAGTCGTTTACAATCACAAAGCTCTGAGTGAAAACAAAACAATAATGAGCCGTTGTTAGGCCGCCATAGGCCGTTGTGTTCAGCACTCACATTCTTTAAATGGCGCATCCTGTTATTTCAGCCACTGGATGCGCAGATTCAGTGGCTGAGGCCAACAAAAATCACCGTTTGTCAGCCAGTGGGCGCAAAAATTGGATTGAAGAAATTGTAATCCGTGAAAGCGTTTCTTAGCCAGTGTGTGCGAAAATGGGAGTGGGAGTGGGGAGTTGGGAGTAGTGAGTTGGGAGTGCGAGTGGGGACTGGGAGTGAGGGAGTTGGGAGTGGGAGTGGGGGCGCGGGGGGGGGGGGGGGGGCCATTGGGTCTGTAAACTTAATTCATGACCGGCCCCGTGCGTAGCACTGGCTTCCTCTAGTAACTCCATAAAATGTTTCAATCTATGCACTGTAAACAACTCACTGATCCACTTTTAGAACTGTCAGCAGTGCTAAAACTGACATACTTACATTGCTCCAGCAGGTACGGTCATGTTGATACCACTAAGTACATCTTGCTTCTTCCTGCCATGCCCATACGCTTTGCAAACGTTCCTTACTTCAACAACATTGCCTTGGCTCTTGTGCCAATGGACATTCCCATTGGGTTTGGCAATCCCACCTTTGTCGTTCAATGCACCATCAGGTTGTAGTACGATGCTGTTTAGAACATTTTCACCGTTATACTTGCGGTTGGCCCTATCTGCACGGAGTCGGGCGTGGGAAGCTATGTTTTCCATATCTGAAGAAGCTGGGGAGCTCACCTCATCTGAAAAGAGCCAAGAAAGAAGAATGGTTAGAACATAGTTAAACCATAATTATTTAGTTCAATGGTAACCATCTTTTAGAAACAAATGCCTCTACAAATGTGTCATAACTCAGAAGATACACAAACAACATGTGGTGTGGTGCAGTGCAATGTGGTATGCACACACAGAACAGTACGCTAACATGGAAAAATTTAAGGGTCCTTTCGAATATCGATGTTGAAGAGACATCTTGTATGAAAGGTAAATAGAGAGAATTCCAACATGAAAAGACACGTGTCTTGTTTTTTTCTGATAAGCTCTTGCTATCTCTGTACAAATCACAAAACTGGGGAAAATGGCAAAAACTCCAAACTGCCAGAAAACTTTCGACAATTCATGTTGTTGCAAGCAAAGACGGCACTGACTAAGGAATTTATACTTGTTGTTGGCACTGCAGGTGGCAAAGCGTTCCACGTAGGACGGTTTGGTTAACGAGGGTGCAGAGTAATTTCTCTGGCAATGAAAAACATTTCCTAGAGTTACCACTTTGCCCTAAATAGTCAAGAAGACACCGGGCTGTCGCCAGTACACAGCATTCACAGCGGTCACTGTGGGTAAAAATTGAAAACTTATGTAAATTCTGTGAAAAGTTATGTATATTCTCTATTCTGGTACATTGCTAATTTTGATGCCTAATACAAGGCACACATTTAAACAGAGGCCTACAAAGGGCATATCATGTTAAGACATTGACCGAGGGTACACGGAGGTTTTTTTACGTCACTTTATCTTACGTCGCTTTACCTTACGTCGACTTGAACTCGCATCGCTTTAGGGATAGAGGTGGTTACACGGAGGTTGTAGTTGGAGGAGTTAAAACGACAGCGGGGGGTTCCTGTGTGGCGTTTATCTAATCCCCCATCAAGCAAACCCCTCTTTATTCCCAAGTCCCTATTCAGCTAGCTGGCTTTCGACTTCGTTTTAACGAAGTGACAGGTGGCCGTCCTAGGTTCGTGACGTTTACGCACGCTCTTTCAACCAATCACAAGGAACAGTCCTTAGGGCGACGTAGAAAATGAGTTTTAGGTGAGTACACGTAGGTTGTTAAAGCGCTTCAACTCCTTACGTCGACGTAACGAGGTGGTTTGAGATGAAGTGACTTGAAAGTGGGTTTAGGTGGGTACAGCGCTTAAAGGTTCTTAAAGCGCTCTAAGCACTACATCGACGTAAGCTACGTCGACGTAAGATAAAGCGACGTAGGAAACCTCCGTGTACCCTCGGTCATTGTAGTAAAATATTTTAGTCTCATACTTCTGTAATCATCCAAAAGTTCATTGAATCAGAATATTGTTTTGCACTGTTTGGGCTCTACAAAAGTATAAAACTGGAAAAATATGTGAAAAGTTTTTCTTTATTAAATTATGGTAAGCAGTCTGGAAATTGACATCCCTACTGTGGAAAACCTGGAAACCCAAGGAAATAATTTCAGTGTTTTGTGGGTTAAATAAATTCTGGCGACGGTTCTGAAAAGGAATGTGTTCATTATGCAAAGATTACTAGAGATCACTGTATAAATCCAATCCCCTGTGCATCTTACCACGGTTTAGCATCGGATTTAGTCCGTCTATCATTTCAGATGTCTGATGGTTTGTTTCACATGCTAGGTGATGCTTATTCAGATGCGCAGCAGCTTATTGTAAACTTCATGTTGTGGACAAAGGCATCGAGCCAGTGCTAAGTATTACAACTTTTTGTGCCAGTGAACTGGTTTCGTGCCATTCCAACTTTCCGGACGTTTATTAATTTAACCAATCCTTGGAAGTAATAACATAGCTAACAAACCAGTTTATTATCGATCATTTTGTCAATAACGAGTTACATTCCAAACTTTAAAACAACCGAGCAATTGCACAAGGGTTTTTTGTCACCTTGGGAATAAAAAAGTGAGCGAGAAAAATTGATAATTCGAAAACTACAATCTAGTGGCGTTTGGCACGAGAATACGTTATAATGCCACGTCACGTGACGTGGGTGCTGACAGGATTAGCTAAAGGGGGTTTCCTACAAACAATTTGTGTCCCCTCTCTTTTCAGCTGAGGAGGCTAGGGGAGCATTGTAAGCTTCCCCGGTGGGAAAAGCTAATGTATTTTAAGACCATTCGGGACCATTTCTGGCCTGTACGTGGAGTGTACTAACTTTACTTAACAAATACGAATGGGGTTTTTCGTGCAACTCGGACCCCCCCCCAGGATACGCCATTGCAAGATTCAATACGAATACGGTAATTTGAAAAATTAAAAAGAGCGGTAACAGCAAAGAAAAAGCTTTTAAAATAAGGCTTGAAGAAAAGATTTAGTGAGAAATAAAAAAAAATTAAAAAGGTAGCGTTCATGTTGTTAATAACAACAAAATCTGAACTGTCACCATCAACTGAGCCAATCAAACATAAATATATAATTACACAAGACGTCAGGCAGCAGCCATTGGCCAGTAACGACACCACGAGTATGCTAGAAGGGAAAGTATTGGTGGAAAGCTTTTCAGAACAGTATGCTTCTCAAAAGTAGCCAGCATGAACATGAACATGGCTGGTGGAATATGTAATAGAAGTGATCATTAGAGAAGGGGGATAATTTACCTTGGGGAGTGGGGGAGAGAGGGGTGATTTGAGTCACATGATGGGCTGATATTTCCGTCAGCATGAAGTGAGGGTCATTAGGAAAGAGGGGATATTAGCGGTGGGGTAAGGAGGGAATTTGAGTTGCAGTCGCAGGATGCGCTGATTGAGCGAGTGAAGCGAACGAAATCAGCATTTGCTGGCCCGTGTGCGCAAAAATTTGAGGAAACTTAATTCGGTCGAATGTGGACATACACATGAGCTTCCATATCTAACCAGTGTTGCAAACCGTGCCTACAGTACCATCCATGTGTACACGGGTTTCAACTAGTTAGAAATATGTCCAATAGAATTAGAGGAAACCTGGTGATTGCAATACTGGCCTACCATAGCAACCCAAATGAAATCCAATTAGTCTAATCCATCCCTTGTAAGCCTAGTTAGCCTATACCAAATTTTCCCTTCACTAAATCTAGGTTGTTAAATTAATTCTCGTGCTTGCCGGCAGCCCTCTCCTTTTTAAGGAAAGTGTTGCACTTACACAAAAATGCACTAAGTATTCAAGTTATTCAACTATATAGGGTGTTGCCATGAATAATCAACAGTGACGTTGCCAAGTGTAGTTGTGCTGTCACGATTCCGCCATGTTTATTTTCATGTACCCAACGCAAACAACTAAGTCGTGGTGTGATTGGCTACTCTCATGACGGCCTTGTATTTTCATGGGCCAAGGTAGCTTAATGTTTAAACTGGCAAAAACCAGCAAGATGCTTCATACGCTTATTTTCACAGTAAAAGATATTCTTCTCACAATACCTATGCAAATTTTCGACAGCAGTTGCATAAATTTGCATAGATATTGCGAGAAGAATATCATTTACTGTGAAAATGAGCGTACTGTGAAAATGAGCGTATGAAAGGTGAAAAGAAGTGAATATGAATTTTCAAAGTAAACGATGTGACGTTTTCAAGGGGAAGTTTTTATAATTTTGTCACTATTTGACTACAGGGCACAATTTTTTTTTTCTATTTTGACTCCCAAGTCGATTGCCGTATTTTTTGGCCAAAGCGGCAAAAACCAGTAAAACCAGTTTTTGCCGGGACGGTAAAACCATGGTAAAAACCGGTTTTAACCACGGTGGCAAAATCCTGCCAACCCTGGTTTAATATGACCATCTCGTGCACAAAAGGTTCACGGTTCGATACTGAGCCCCCCCCCCCCCCCCTCCCCGGTATTTTCGGGAATGAAAATGCTCTGTGATGCTTCGTGCTCATGTCAATTGTGGCATGTAAAAGATCCTAGTAATTTCCGGTTGGAATTACATAGCAAAATTGTTCCTCTTACCTCCTGGCACCGTGGCTTCGGCTAGGAGTGCGTCAAACTTCCATAAAGCCTTGCATTTTGTGTGCCATGATTGGATGACAACTTAGGTTTGCAGTCGGGGTTGTTGTTTGTTGCCATGACTTTACGATTGCAATATCAGAATCGTAAAGGAGCTGTGGGAATCCACCTTTAGCCTCTAACCTACTTTACCAGTCACGTGTAAGGAGTGGGTTTTCCAGTAGTATGCACAATATACGACTCAAGAAACAAACAGCAATTAGATAACCAAATTATGCTGGAAAACCATAAACTTCGAAAACCTCGCAACCAACAAACCAGTATTGCTTCACAGTGTTAAACTGGAACAGGTTAGGCATACTTGCTCGCTAATTCTGCTTGGCAGCTACAGAAAGACTTTACTCCAAAATCGTGAGCAACCGTGTTGACCAAAAATTAGTGCTCTTAGGTAAGTCTTTTTTTTTTTATAATCTGCACACAAAGAAGGAGAAGACTAATGTTGAAGTTAAGGGAAAAACCCCGTTCAGTAAACAACAGACCAGAAATGTAAAATAGATTTATGCAGATGCTGACCTAAAACTACGCCGTACTGATCTGAACGGGTTGTCAGCCACGATGCCACCAAGTTAAAAAAAAAAAAGGGTTGGCCTTTGAAAGTAATGATATCACTCAACCAGGGAAAGGCTGTCATGGATACTTTAAATCCTATTAGCCAGCCAAGTTAATCGCACCAACTAATCGTTCGAAAGTTAAATGAAAACTAGAACATTGCTACTCTCGGTGGCAAAGTGTTCATTTAACGTCCAAAGTATTATTCGGTGCGATTAACTTGGCTAATTGGATTAACCTTGGTTGAATGATATCACTAATTTCAAAGTCGACCCTTTGGGTGGTTTCTCTTAAACCAGTTTTGGTTGGATATCACAACTTTCATTGGACTGTTAACGTACGAAAGATCGCAGTCTTATCTTCATCTTTGACTTTTTTTTTCTGGAAGAACTTTATGTCTATCATTTTCCTATTGATCATTTTCACATTTGACATTCATTGCTTTAAAGAAATTGTTTTAGCAACGCAGAAAACTCAAGATTTACAAGAATTTTCCCGAATCGCCGAAAATTAAGCACGGCTTAAACTTCGGCAAAAGGGCAATTCCCGTTTTGTCGCATCAAATATTCTTCAAAAATCTAGCACCCTTCTCTTTGAATGCAAAGTTTTCAAGTTCAATAATTCCCCGTTTGCCGAAAATAAGACACTATGGTGAATTCGGTGAACCTAAAAGTTGCAAGTTCAATTCCCAGCTTATGCTGTCGAACATTTAAATCTTAAATTTGTAGTAACCCAACCAATATTGGATCGGTAACTTGAGGGGCACCGAGAGAAGTTTAAGAAGTTTCAACAGGACAATTTTTGTATTCATCGGAATTATTTTTTCTTTCGTTTTTCTCCCGCATACTCTTCCCCCCCCCACCCTATTCATTACGTCATAGACTCCATGGCAGAATCAGCGCGACACGCGACGTACGTTGAAGGCCTCCGCAGACAAATTTTGGCCAAATTTCTGCCGTTTTGTCAATTTTTGACCGGTTTTGACATTCCAATACACTACTTTAATCGTCTCGACGAGACCTTTCCATTGGTGGAGCAGCAGCCAGATCAATAGGATTAAGCACTGAAAAGTTATTCCATAAAAACCAATAAACATGTGGGTAACCATAAGATTAGCTGCAGACAATTTTTTTTCCGACAATATAAAAATTATATTGGTGTCGCAGACAGTTGCAGAAAGTTCTGCCTCTGGGGTCAGAGATATCACAATACAAACGGTTAAAGGAACATGCCTCCATGTTGACTTTCCTGGATGACTGAGTTTTGCAGCATTAGTTTTAACCTACGTAAATGATGCAGACGATTTTATTTTCCTGTTGTTTTTTTTCCCCATCACGAACTAAAGGATTTTGCTAAATACACTCAAACGTGTGTAACTATTGCAAAAGCCATGAGTGATACACATGCATGATCCTCGAAAATGGGCAGAGTTTGAGGCATTCTCGCAAGTTGCACTTGCACGAAATTGACGAGATTAGAGGGGAAATAGACAATTTTTAGACTCGAAAAATTTCTTACATTTTTCTAATCCTCGGCGATTTTACGGTAGTATGCCAAAATAAAATTTACAAGATTCGTACATAACAAGCGAAACCATTTTCAAGGCTCTTTGCGCAGTAGACTCTCAAAATTACCTTTTAAATTCCAGTATTTTGTCAGATTTCAACGTTGGCACGACCAAGCTCTTAGGAAGCTAAACCATCGTAAACAATGATGAACGTTATGTCCCCCCAACGGACAAGGTGGAAAGAGAAGTACAGAAACTAACCGCCATTGGAATAGCTATTAATTGCTGAGCGGCCCCTGCCGGCAAAATAATGGTATCTGGGGGATTGGGGGAGTGTTCTGTTCTTTAGGGCTAGGGCGGGCTCACTGGATACCTGGGATGTGGAGGGCTGGTGGGGAAGATGAGGATACGACTTGTGGGATATGCGGGGAGGTGGAAGAGACGTTGGAGCATGTGTTAATTGAGTGCCGGGGATTGGAGGACCTCAGAGGTCGACATGAATTGGGAGGGGGGGGGGGCTCCGATGGAGGAGGGGAGAGGAGTGGGAAGGTGGTGCTCTTGGGATGGTGAAATAGGAGAGGTATGGATTAGGGGGAGTGGGTTGAGGTTGTTTTGGTTGGTTTACTGTGGACGGGAGGGCATTGCGGCTTTGGCCGCACTCTGTTAACCGGGCTTTACAAAAGGGAAGCCCATAGCATCATCATCATCACCTCTCTCGTTCTGTCTCCAGTTCAATCCGAGGGAAACATAGTTTACACAAAAAATGGATTCGGATGATATTATTTCTATTAATTTAATTTTCAAACAAAGTGCACTCACAAAATACAAAATTCAAGGCTCCAACTACAAAAATTCCAATTTTCAAGGTTTTTTAAGCCTCGAAATTTCGGTTTTCAAATTTAAGGCTTTTCCAGGAATTAATTCAAGGCCGTGTACGAACCCTGAATTAAATAAACACAGAAAAGGCAACGAGTACTAAGCTACAACGACTACGTATATAATTTCTATTTTCTTCAATTTACCAGAAAACGAAGATCTTTCGATTCTCAAAAGCAGAAAAATAAAGTAAAAATTAAATAGGTCGTTCAGTGTTTCGGCCCTGACCTACTTAATTCCTTCATCATCCTTTTAGAAGATTGCTGACCACCTGAAGCATAGAGGAAAGCCTCTCCAAGCTCACTCAAGACCTTACACCTGAGGCCATGGACCTAGGGAACTCCCGTTTCAAATAATTGACGGCTTAAAGCTTTCATTGCCAATACCAAGGCTAGGCAGATTAGGGTGGAGTCAGATGTTTAAGGAGAAAAGAATTTAGCCGTTCATTTTTATTTTCTTTAAAAGCGTTTTTAGGCCAATCGTTGTGTCATCCATCGCTATGTAGTTACTTGACCCCTGACGCACCCTCCCTTCTAAATTATGGGTTTCGGTTGATTTTTCGAGAGACTTTTGAAATGAAGAATAATGCAAGGCTTTAAGGATGGTGGACACCAGCAGAAAATTTCAAGGTTATGTCCTGTCGCCATCTAACAGTTTGTTGAGAGAATTGGGGGGGGGGGGGGGTTAGTTACGTCCGGCATCTGTGTGACGATGGCAAACTAATACAACCTTGAAAAAGCTTGGGGAAACGAAAAGGCTGGAAATAAAGGAAGCCGGGGGGAACATCCGTTTCACCAGCCCGTTCGGCTGAATTTTTAAATCAGTGTATTAATTTTCGGCAAAAGGCGAATCCCCGTTTCGCCGAATCATTTTTTTTTTAGATTGCTTACCACAGAACATAAAAAACCGCAACTAATAACAAATTCCTTCCAATTAGGAATGCTTCTTATAATTTCTCTAATGTTACGTTTTTGAAGAATATTTTGATTCGGCAAAACGGGATTCGGAGACACGGGGATTTCCCCCTTCGCAGAGTTTTACGCAGTGCTTATTTTCAGCGAAACAGGATTCGGCGAAACGGATAAAATGGTCCGGGGAAGGGGAAGTTCTGAGAAAAACCGATCTGGGGAAAAGTGGTCCGGGTGGGGGGCCGGGCCGGAGTTCGAGAAGAAAAATAAAATGCACAATACAAAATTGGTTTTGTTCTCATTGTTCCTTTTTTTTTTTTTTTGTACAGGTTAAGCAAGGTCAGTTGTTTGGCTCGAATTTCACCAGACAGGCAGAGGAGTTTCACCAGGAAATATTTCTTTCTGCAGCTTTTTCCCCGGAACTTTTTTTTTTAATAAGCCTTGGGTCGAATTAAACCAGGCAGGCAAAGGAATTTGACCTGGAAATATATTTTTTTTCAGCTTTTTTTCCTGGACGTTTTTTTTTAAGCTAAGTCAGTTGCTTGGCTCGAATTTCACCAGGAAATGTATTTTTTCTCCTTCCACACCTTTTTTTTTTTTTTATTGGCTAGGTCAGTTGCCTTGGCTCGAATTCGGCAGGCAGGTCTTTTTCCCACGGCTTTTTCCTGGCTTTTTTTTCCATTCTCTGCCTAACTCTCTCTCCCCCCCCCCCCCCTCTCCACCCGCCTTTAAAACGATAGTGGACAAATTTCTTAAGGAGTGCCAACACGAATTTCCGCAATATTCGAAATATGTGTTACTCTGCATGGTTGTCGATTTCTGTTTTAGTTATATTTCGGGTAAGTGATTATGTGTTCATTTTCACTTGTTTATTTTGTACGTACCGTAGGTGTTTTGTTATGTAACTACTGTTTTTGAGTTTAAAGTTTTAGTTCCTGTACACGTATTTGTTTGCATTTTTGCGTTTATTTTTAGTCTGCGAAATATCCAACCATTTTGTTTGTTTGATTAGTGCTGTACATGTATGCGTGAGCATGGAAGTTCGGTATGTCATAATTCTTGTTCCCTGGAATTGGAGTTCAAATTTACAGTGAAGTTTCGCTCGAGTAGAACTCTAAATCCGTTTTTTGTTTGTTTGCCTTCACTGATGGAGTTCTATGAGGATGCCAGGTCTAGTGGTTTTTTGTTAATTTGTATGCTTTTTTCGCTTCCTTTTTAATGTCCATAGTACAGCAAGGATTATCACGTACGTGTACATCCGTTCGTCGCCTAATTTGTACAGTAAAAAAAATAAAAGAGTATTAAAAATACATCAATGTCCACGTTCCGTCCATGCTTTGTCCCACGTCTAGCATTTGATGGCAACACACTAGTATTTGTCTAGACTTAGCGTGTATCATAGTCGATTCTGCATTGTTGAAAGCAGTCTTTGTGTTCGCAGCAAACAATCGAGGAATACTATTAGGAAATAATTCAACTGGATTCCCGAAGCCTAAAGTCATTCAGTCATGTTGCAGCCCAATTTTGAACAATAATACTTTCATTGCCATGGAGATGAAAAAGAGAGGGGGGGGGGGAGAGAGTCTGATATTGATGTGTCGAATGGTTCGTAATATTGATATAAAGTTTGATAACTGCCTGCTTGAATGGTTTCGATGCACCTATTTGCTTAGGGGGTCACAGTTTAAAGTAAAACAACATTTCTATCAACATAATTTTGTTAGATATTAGTTTGATCATCGTCTGATCAGGAATGCAGAAATTTTGTTTGGAGGGGCAAAAAAAATTGAGCCGAAAGCTACCGCGTTTTTAACAAATATGACAGTGTTTTTTCATGCTTTTAATTTTAAGAAGCATAATTTAAGAAATTTTCTTAATGGTAATACATTACGTACTTCTTTGCCCAGCTTCAACGCAAATAATTTCTCACACTTTGGGACCGGGGGGGGGGGGGTGGAGGAGAGGAAACACTGGCTCGAAGAACGAATTTGAGCTGTTGAGAGCACTGTAAAAGCCAACGTTATCCTTCTTGATGAGAAGAGGGGTCTTCTGATGTTGGCAGAAAAAAATTCGAAATGCTTGCAATTGCTTGGTTTTATGTTAATTTTGGGGGTCTTGGGAAGGGCAAGTGCCACCTTTTGCCCCCCCCCCCCCCCACCCCCGGGTGTGCCACTGCGCCTGATTAGTCTTTGGAACTCCTTGCTTATAGAAGCCACTTGGGTGGTATCGTTGAAAAATAAATTGGATAACCACATATCTCACGATATGAAATATTTTTATGACTTGTGTAATGAAATAGCTGATAAATTTAACTGTTGTTTCTCTAACTGCATGCATTCCCTTTATTTCTTTACATATTTATCACTGTTATAATTGTATGAGATCAAAAACCAAAACTGGTAAAAAAATAAATGCCAAGTTCCGAATGGTTCGGCCCTTCAAAGGAGTGATACCAACACACCAAAACATTCACTAAGTTAATCGCACCAACTAATATAGTTCGAAGGTTAAATGAAAACTAGACCATTGCTACTTTCGTGTGTTTGGTGTGTTGATGTGGCGAATGTTTTGGTGTGTTGATATCACTCCTTTGAAGGGCCGAACGATTCGGAACTGGCATTTCTTTTTACCAGTTTTGGTTTTTGATACGATATCACTTCTTTTTTTTTTTTAATTGTGTATTAGACTCAACTCACTAGCCTGCACATTCCCACTCAGCGAAACTGAGAACGAAGGTTACCAAATCAATAAAAACGATGAGAAAAAAAAGCAATATTAGCTAAAAGTATGAAATTTAGGTTAACACGAAAGCAACCAAATTCACTGGCCGATTTAACTTCGCCGAACGAAGAAACCTCAACCATGCCTCTAGCGGGCTTTTAGTAAAGTAGCTCTCGCAGTGAATTTTGGGCACACTGAAGGTCGCTAACCTACATAGCTCATGTACCCTAAATACGCTCCTCCAGCTAGCTGTATGACACCGGCCAGCTCTCCACGTGTGGCTCTAACGTCCCTTTCAATCACGAACTATAGCTGCGAGTGCGGTTGGAATTTAAATTTAAATCTTTTTTTTTATCACCTCGTAAAAGTGTGCAACAAAAAAAAAAAAAAAAAAAAAAAAAACGCCCTCTTCTCGCATTATCGCGTTAAAGAAGCAAGGAAAGAAAAATGTGTCATTATGTCACGTTCAAATCGTGTACACTAGATAGTTAATACCAATTATATGCAGTAAGGCGTCATTTATGTGAAATAACCTCGCTAACAGGAAGCGATAGTTTAAGAGTTACAGGCCAAAGCCGAAGGTGTTGTGATACCGTCCACCACCAATCGACGATGCTAGATATCTTATGAGGCTGCATTTCCGCACTAGCTCACAACGCAGGATGGCAGCTAAACGCGATTCATACTGCGTTTTTAACTCGTGGAAACAAAACTGTTGCTGCTTGGTACTTTGTCTGCATGTTTTAAACAAAATCGATTTTGTTATCATTTTCCTTTAATAGTTTTTGGTCGCGTGGACAACAAAACAAATTAATACATTTGGAACGTTATTCTTTGCATTGTACTTTAACATATTGCCGAATTTTGCAATATTTATAATAATAATTATAAAAATTTTAACCACTAGGAAGCGGTAAGGAATTGGAAGGGGTGCAAGTCCACTAACACCAATCCTGATCAAGTTAAGGGTTTAAGAGCTGAGAAGCCTGAGCAAGTGGAATGGGATTACATCTTTTGTGTGGAGACGTGTTCAGGAGATTTTAGAAACCGGCTAAGTGATTCTGAATTCAGGCTTCGTCGGAAGATGGCAGCACTTCTACTTGAAATGGCTTCCTCTGAAAGGGAATTCCATGCTGGGATCACCCGCACTGCAAAGAAGCTTCGCCTACATTCAGTTCTTGCGAACGGGAGTGACAGTTTCATGGAATGTCCCCGGGTAGAGAGTAGGTTACAACGATCAAATAGGGGAAGGTCAACTTTTTCGAAACAATTCGAAAAGTAAGGATCAAATCTGATTTCAATCTGCGCATTTCAAGGGAGTCGAGACTTAGTTCAGTCAGACGTTTGTTGTATGGTAAATCTTTAAACCCATGGAGACTTTTTGTGAACGACGTTGAACAGATTCGAGCAAGTCGATATCCTTAAGCAATGATGGTGACCACACTGGGCTAGCATATTCAAGTAGGGGGCGAACAAGACCTTATATGCCCAGACTTTTGTTTTAATGTCACCAGATGTAAAGCATCTGTTTCCAATAGCGAGACGTCTGAAGGCTATTTTACCACAGTGTAAGGTAGACTTGAGGTTTGAGGTGAACCAGACTCGAAGATCTCCGATTTCGTATACGTTGGGTAGTAAGTGGTTTGTTAAATAGTAGGAAAAGGCTAGGTTTGTTTTACCAATATGAAAAGTCTGGCATTTAGGTTGGTTAACTGCCAGGTAGTTTTGTATGTGGCAAATCGTGGTTGAAATTGCAGAAGCATCGTTTTGTTCTATTACTTCAGAAGCAATTTTTAAGTCGTCAGCAAACTTGTATCCATTTACAAGTTGTGGGTCGCATTTACCAGAACAAAAACGCTAAAACATACAGAGCAGGACGTAAAGTAAAAATAGGCGAAACAAGAAAACCCATGTAATATTGAAACAGGTCCTTGTTCGTGGCATATGTTGTAGGGAAGAAAGTCACCTTACCAGTGTGGGTGAGTAGTAACCCCCTCCCCCCCCCCACCCCCGGAGGAGGAGGAGGAGGGCGAAGCAGGGCTCAAGTCAGCGTTTATAAAGCTTTAAACAACTGAATTTCACATAAAACGACTGACGTTTTTCTCTGTCCAAGTATTTGGACGTGCTCCAGATTCTCTCTGTTATATACGAATGGCGAGAGGAGAAATTATCGCCTCGAGCAATGCGAGACGACGCCAATTGAAGTGGCTAGTGAAAACACAAGAAGGATAGGCACAGCAAAAACATTTAAAGGTGTATTCCTTCCGGTTGGCTTTCCGGTATGGCTCAATTTTCCAACGTTACCTCAGAGGCGTGCAAACGTTGCACAGGCATTCATTTTCTTATTTTTCCCTTCGTGAGAAACGGTTATGCTACATACTCTCTAAGCTAGTGTTTCTCAAATTTTTTTCTTTTTTAACCGCGACACTATTTTTCGAAATTTGACTACTGGAGACAATTTGTGACCCATTCACCTGCATCCTCCAGTTCAGAGCTTACACATAGCGTTTACTTTCCCTACGTGCACACACATGACATCATCAGTAGACTGCTAGTCTCGATATCAACTCGGCTGTACTGTTTTGAAGGCTAATAAAAATAGATCGTTTTGTAACTTGGCGGCCTGATGCATCAAATTCATCCGATTCATCTAATTCAACTTCTCGAAAGAGAAAATTTTACGACGAATTATTCTTCAGTTACGGCTTTTCAGTGACTGGTAATGAGAAATCTATTCGCGACCCCACTGGGGTCCCGACCCACAGTTTGAGACACACTGCTCTAAGCTATGTAAATATTGCATTAGCTATTCAGTGCAGAATGCTCGAATGTAGTGAGAAGGTATGTCCTTTCAACATATGTTATAAAAGCTACCTCATATAACATGAAAATATAGGTGTGTGTGTGTGTAAACCCCTTTGTTGCGTAGGTTTGCTATGACGGTGTATACTTGTTTCACCAAATCCCATT